>CM056050.1:613729529-613984529 GCA_029574335.1 Rana kukunoris | reverse complement strand
GAGCCTGGAGCTGACCCAATAACCATCCCTGTCCCACCCTGGTCATTGCTGACGATGGACTGAAGTAGCATCTCACCAACTCAACCCAGCTTATTAACCACTCCTTGGCACGCAACACACTGAAGGCCTAATACACTGCTTGGAATACTAACTGCTAATTTTTGGCCACTTGCCTCGGAGCAGCAATAGGCAACGTTAGACACGTCCTAGCCTTCATATCGTATTGCCACATGCAGCTGTGACCCTTTCTCACAATACTATCACGCCATATCTAGATGGCGTCCAGTATTTCCTGTCCCTGCAGGACCCCAGTAAACTGTCAGTATTCTCGAGCCCATGCAGTCAAGTCCCTCCTACAGAGCATACAGGAGCACCAACCTGTAGTCAGTGGCAAGCGCCTACAATTCAAGAGTGCCCTCTTTAGGGACATGTCTGAAATCCTTACTCGTTCCCCATTTAGGGCCTTGCCCAGCATAATCATCCTAGCAGCCATCTACCAGGCCTTCGACGTTTCCCTTTGACCTAGTGAATTTACAATCAGTGGCTCCGGCAGTCAGACACTGCTCCGACGCCACCCGACTCGCTTTCAAACCCCTACACTCTCAGTCTGCAAACGCAACAAACCAGCCCGGGGGTTGACATCAACCTGTTTCAGACTAACAATGCCTGACGCCCAGTGACGGTGCTCGACTGACTACTGCTCCATCTACCCAGCCAATCTGATTGTAGCTTGTTGCTACCCTTTCTAAACCAGCTTCCAGAGTGGCAGCCAGTTTGTCAAGCATGTCAGAATCCTAAGCAACTTGGGCTTCAAATCCCAGTCAGTTCTCTGGACATTATTTCCGAATTAGAGCAGCCTCAACTGCATCACAACAGGGAGTACCAGACCACGTAATCAAGATACCAGGCTGATGGGAAGTCTCCTTGTTTTGCCACATACATCCCAAATCCTCAGGCAGAAATGGCACAAGCCTTTACCAAGCTGGCTCAATAAATACAAGAAATCAATATAAGCTATTTCCCTATCTGAGTCTTTTGCCCCCTTTTCTTGGCATACTGACCAGACCACCAAGGCACACTTCAGGTCTATTTATGTTGTAAGTCTTGTCGCGTGTTTATGTGATCCACATCACTCTCGGCCAGAGGGCCACGACCATAAATAAGAAGGCCAGTATGGTGGCCTGAGTTTATGGGAGGAGCCCGGAGGGTATTTAAGCAGCCCACTCACACATGCTCTTTGTCGGTTCAGTGTGCAGTACTACACGTCACTGGGCCGACTCTTCCCAGCTCACCTCATGTCCGTGAGTCTGCGCATTCAATCGCATTCGACACCCTCCCGCCCTTCCCTTTTTCAGGGCACTTCTCAGCATATCCTTCTTCAATTAACTACCCATTACTTACTTTGGGTATGCCCCCTTTTCTTGGCATACTGACCAGACCACCAAGGCACACTTCAGGTCTATTTATGTTGTAAGTCTTGTCGCGTGTTTATGTGATCCACATCACTCTCGGTCAGAGGGCCACGGCCATAAATATAGTTATCGTGACATACAAGAAAAGTAACATACATCTCCTCTGCATTGTTTCTGAAATACCTGAACTGACCCTAAAAAAATGGGTCGTATTAATAAAGGAATCTTTTAGGTAAATAGTCCAAACTCTAAATTATATATGCAGACAATTGTAGAAAAACAAGAGAGAAAAAATCACAAATTTACTTTCATGATAAATAATAAGCAGAAAAAAATAAACGGAAATTGCTAAGAAAAGGAGAGGAAGAAGTGAGAAAGAAGAAGAGGAAAGAAGAAGGGAAGATAAGAGTAGGATTCTCTCCCGAAGGTGGCCCGACCCCAGCCCCAAGATTATTATTTTATTTAAAAAAAGAACACACTAAGAAAAATAAAATAAATGGCGCAAAATAAAATGAAAAATGAAAAAATTATTAACAAGGCATCAACAAAGATTGATCAAAATCGGAAGGTAGGTAATGATTAACCCACGGTTGCCAAATGTTATAGAAATTTTTAATAGTATCATTCTCAATAGCTGACATTTTGTGAAAGACAAGGGCTCTATTCATTCGGTTTTTAGCCTCAGCTACAACGAGTGTTTGAGATTTCCATGCCTTAGCTATGGTTTGTTTAGCTGAAGTTGTCAGATATACAAGTAGCTGGAATTGAGTCCGAGTGAGTTCAGGGGGCTTAAGGTTTAACAGTGCGACGGCAGGGTCGGGAGATATCGAGATTTCCAGGGCAGTAGAGGCCATATTGAATATTTTGATCCAAAACGTTTGAGTTATTCGACATTCCCACCAGATGTGTAAGTGAGTACCTGGAGATGTGCAGCCATGAAAACAAGTATCTGGATAAGTAGGGAGAAATTTAGCTATTTTTGCTGGTACCATATACCAGCGTGTTAAGACTTTGAAGTTCGTTTCCAGTGCATAGCAATTTGGGGATGAGTGCATAGTGGTCAACCAAATATTATCCCAGTCCTCTTTGCAGAATATTTTATCTAAGTCCTGTGACCATTTGGCAGTATGTAAGGGTAAAGTATCTGTGAGAGGGGAATTAAGATGTTTATAAAGAAGTGAGATCCGACCTCTAGTATGAGGGTCGCTTTTGCAGATCCGTTGGAACTATGATAATTGGTTGAGTATTGAACCCATCTCAATGATTGGCGTATAGAAATTTTTAATCTGTAGACAACGAAAAAGTTCATTACTGGGTAAACCATGAATATCACACAGAGCAGGGAATGTAAGGATGTTATTAGTAGAAGCTATGTCATATAGGCAAACTAATTTCTTAGTGGTCCAGGCTGCAAAGGATCGTGGAAACTTCCATGCAGGATATAAAACTGGGTGTCTAATAAATGATAGTAAGGGGTTATGTGAGGATTGTAATTTATGGGAATTCCTAAACTTGTCCCAGATGTTCATGGAATGCTTCGTAATAGGATTACATATATGAGCTGTCGCGTGGGGATAACCATAGCAAATTGGCCACTGGTATTGGATCTAGGTCTATGGATTCTATTGCAACCCATAGAGGAGATTCAAATGTTGCATGGTACTTGGACAATTGTGCTATTTGTGCTGCATGATAATATGAAGTAAAGTTAGGAAGGCCTAGTCCACCTTTAGATTTATCGAGAAAAAGTGAAGCTTTGGAAATACGTGGTTTTGTCTTTCCCCATATAAAGGACATAACATTTTGTTGAAGAAGTCTCAAAAAATAAGATGGAATTTGGATGGGAAGTACCCTAAAAAGATAAAGGAATTTCTATAAAATAGAAATTTTCACAGCATTGATTCTACCAAACCAAGATAGAGGAAGTGAAGACCAATTTTTCATTAAACTTGTGACTTGTTTCAATAGTGGCAAATAATTTGCTTTAACCTCTTCAATATCGGGCTTTAAAACCCACCTCCTTCCTGGGCCTATTTTGGCACTTCTCTCCTACATGTACAAATCATCATTCTTTTGCTAGAAAATTACTCAGAACCCCCAAACATTATATATGTTTTTTTAGCAGACACCCTAGACACCTGGCGGTCATTGCAACTTTTTATCTTGCACCGTATTTGCGCAATAATTTTTCAAACAGCTTTTAAAAAAAAAAAAATGGTTTAATAAATTAAAAAATAACAAAACAGTAACGTTAGCCCTTTTCTTTGGTAAAATATGAAAGATGAGGTTACGCCGAGTAAATAGATACCTAACATGTCACGCTTTAAAATTGCGCACGCTCATGGAATGGCGCCAAACTTCGTTACTTAAAAATCTCCATAGGCGACACTTTTACATTTTTACAGGTTACCAGTTTAGAGTTACAGAGGGGGTCTAGTGCTGTGTTGTTTGAACGACGTTTACATACGTGGTCGGGACTTACATGTGCGTACGCTTCTGAGAGCAAGCTACCGGGGACAGGGGCATTTTAATTTTTTTATTATCATTATTTATTTTTTATTTTACTTATTTATTTATTTTTTACACTTTTCTTTTACATTGTTTTTTTATTTCAATCGCTTTTATTCCTATTACAAAGAATGTAAACATCCCTTGTAATAGGAAATGTGTGTGACAGGTCCTCTTTAAGGAGAGATGCGGGGTCAATAAGACCTCTCCCACATCTCTCCTCCAGGCTGGAAAGCATGAGATCGAGGAAAGAAATTCACAGATCTCATTCAAACTAGCCGCAATTGCGGTTTGTTTACTTACGGGGACCCGGGCGTGACGTCATCACATTGCGCCCAGGCCTCCGACGGTCATAGAGATGACTGGTGACCATCTGGTCGCCAGTCATCTCTATTGCAAACATCCGGCAGACGGCGATCATCTTTCCGGGCCCCTGAGGGACGGGAGAGCGGAACCGCCGCTATGATCATTCTTAAGGTGCGCAGGATCGCTGCCGCTAAAAAATGATATCTCAATGATGCCTCTGGGTGCAGGCATCATTGAGATATCCCCCCCGCAAAGCCCAGGCCGTCATATGACGTCCACCCGGGATAACAGGTCCCCGTTTTGGACGTCATATGACGGCATGCGGGTATCAAGTGGTTAAACAGGTCTAAGATTGAGGGTGTGAGTTGGATACCCAAATATGGGATGTAGTGAGTGACCCAGTTGAATGGTAAGGATACTTGAGCTCTATGTAGTTCGGTTTGCGATAAGGATATGTTAAGTGCATAGGATTTAGAGTGGTTGATATATAGCCCTGAAATATGAGAGAATTTTCCTAAAATGTCTAGTAGATTTGGGGCTGAGACGTAGGGATGAGTTAGAAAAATAAGTATATCGTCCGCAAACAGATTTTATGGTGATGACCAGCTAATTCTAAACCTTTAAGGCCGCGTACACACGATCGAATTTGTCCGCTGAAACTGGTCCGATGGACCGTTTCAGTAGACAAATCCGATCGCGTGTATGGGCTAGCGGACATGTCTGACCGGCGGACAAATTTTAAAGCAAGCTTTAAAATTTGTCCGCCGGAGACATGTCCGTCGGATATGTCCGCTGGTACACTGTCGAATGGATGCGACGCATGCATGGACGTTTTTTACTTCCTGATGCGGTGACGTGGCGGCATCAACGTCACCGCCACGTCACCGCGCTGTCGGCGGGGATTTTGATCCGATGGTGTGTACACGCCGTCGGATGAAAATCCGGAGGAGACATGTCCCCTGGAAACGGACCGTCGGACAGTTTCAGCGGACATGGCCCTCCGTGTGTACGCGTCCTAATATTAGGGTTAGTCCTAATCAGTATTGCCAATGGTTCTATGAGAAGAGCACAAATCAAAGGGGATAAGGGGCAACTCTGCCTTGTACCTCTTTTTATATCAATTGTAGATGATCTGTAGCCCATATACTTAATATATGCTTTCGGATTGTTGTATAAAGCAGAAATTCATAATAGAAAGTTATTTCCAAAACCCCATTTTCGTAGAATATAGTTCATATATGGCCATGATACCGAGTCGAAAGCTTTACACATATCCAGCCCTCAAAATTTCCACTGGCCTATTAGCATTTGGCGAGTAGATTTAAGCTGGGGGCGAGTGATGACAGGGCTGCATGACCAATCTCCCTCCAATCTGTGCCTATACTTAGAGTCCCGATTCGATTTGCGGCCAAAGAGGAAAGGTGCATGCTCGGGAAAAGTAGTCTGGTGAGCCGCGCACAGGCAGAGCAGTACACAGGTGCTCTCCTTACAATTCTCATTAAGCCATGGGACCTAACAGTATGACCTCTCTGAGCCTGCCCCCCCCCCTCCAATCAATGTAGCTGGAGAGCAGGGAGCAGGAAGTTATGAGTGAGGTGGAGGATTGCGAAAATTACCACTCTGGTGCAGTGCTCACTGAAAGTTTCCCTGACATGAGAGCGGCAGCCTTCCAGTTTGTGCAGTTTTCTTCTCCTTGTGCTCTGTGTAAGTGTCCAACAGTTCAGCCTGAGCACTGCAAACAGACTGGTCTCAATGTGTGCTGGGTGGTGTCAGTGTGTGCTGTGCTATGGTGTCAATGCTGTGCAGTTGTGTGGATCTCAGCGCTGGATTGTACTCCCTCCCGCTGTACTGCAGCTTCTCTCCTCAATGCCAGCCTGAATAAAAGGGGGAAGTGGGGACATGCAAGCGTGGAGCTGCACACACAGGCTCCTGATGATAAGATGAATAGGAGAGGGAGAGAGAGAGAGAGAGAGAGAGAGAGAGAGAGAGAGAGAGGATGGATGGGAGTTGCAGAGGAGACAGCAAGAGAATGGGGAAGAGACTCAGTTATAGTGTCCTGTCCCTCTGGTCTGCCCCAGTGCCCTGTCCCTCTGGTCTGCCCCCAGTGCCCTGTCCCATTTTGTTAAAGTTGTTGTTAATATTTAATTGTGTAACTTGATTCTGCATAAAACATTTAACAGTGTCATTCCATGAGCTAATCTACGAGGGCGTGTTTACAGGCGCAATTAGGCGCAGGGCAGTGTATGAATTAGGTGGGGCAACTGGTTGCGAGTAACTCTTGAGGCCTGGCTAGTAGCTCAGGGCTTGAAATTTTGAGCCCTGCATATCTATAGATAAAAAGCAAATAGGAATATTTCTAGTTTTGGCTGTATGTGTTAGTAAAACCGCTCTTCTGATATTGTCACCCGCCTGATGTTTGGGCATAAAACCCGTTTTAGATGTTGGATTTTTTATTGATTAGTCTCATGGGATTCCAGATGGTTCTTCATCAATGTGTGTTATATAAAGGGGGAGGGGAGTACACTGTGACCTGATTGGGATCTGTATTCTGTCTGTGCAGGAAATTTTCAGAAGAAAATATTCACCCGGCCGGGATCTGATCTTCTCCTCCCCATCATACGTCATCTCACCCTCAACCAAACAGAGAGATGTGGCCGGATGGAATGGAGATATAAAGACCCAACCAAAGATTATGACACCAGAATACTTACACACAGGAACTGCAGATTGAATATTGAGGAGAAATTCTCCCCCAATATGAAGATATCAGAGAATGGAAGTCTCATCATATCCAATGTGACTCTGGAGAATGAAGGGATATACAGTGTGGATACACACAAATATCCACTATCCAGTATATACAGAGATTATTACATCGTCCATGTAGAAGGTAAGTCCACACATCCCCCACCCCCAGTCCTAGCAGTGCCCCCCCCTGCTCCGTGTCTTTATATCCATACATTACATAGGAGAAGATCTGGGAGAGACGTATGTGTATTACAATGTACAGAACATCTCTCACACAGCAGTAGCCATGTACAATGTTCTTAGAGCCGATCATCCAGATGAGATTGTATAGCGCTGTGTATGGGGGTCACATGACTGAAGATAATGGGTGTAATGTTAGTGGGGGAGGGGATTTAGTGTTTGGGGGAGGGGTGCACACAGACACAATCTATCTCCTCCAGTCTCCAGGAAGATTTCTGCACACCTGTTTATAGGTAAGGATGGGGGAGGGGCATGCTGTGTATATATTGGACCTTATCAATGGAAATTATTGTCTCTCTCAGTTCCAGTATCGGTTCCGCTCCTCCATGTCTCATGTCTCCGGAATGGCAGCGCTGAAATCTCCTGCAGGGTGGAGGCGGGGACTAAGCCGAATATCCATCTATCTGTGATTGGAGGATCCCAGGAGAGATATTCTGCATCTGCCATTGTGGGGTCACTGGGGCCCTGGAACACTGCAATCTTACACATTACATTACTGTATCAAATTATTTCACATCCCCTTTGTCCCTAGTGGTTTGTCCAATGCCCTGGATACACTTTTATATAATATACTGTATATACTCGAGTATAAGCCAACCCAAATAGAAGCCAAGGCACCTAATTTTACCACACAAAAATGGGAAAATTTATTGACTCGAGTATAAGCCTGGGGGTCCATCTGCATGCCTCACTGTGTCCATCCCTCACTGTGTCCATCCCTCACTGTATCCATCCCTCACTGTATCCATGCCTCACTGTGTCCATGCCTCACTGTGCCTCACTGTGCCCATGCCTAACTGTGCCCATGCCTCTCTGTGCCTCACTATGCCCATGCCTCACTGTGTCCATAACTAGTTTTACGTTTAACATGGGAGTGTATGGGAGAGGTGCCCGGCTTTGAAAAATCAGTGTTCCCCAGTCGTAAGTCCCCCAGACAGTAAAATTTGCACATTTGTAGAGGAGAACTGGTGCTACATGTTTGCCATGTGTACCGGGTCCCCAAATTTACCAGATAAATTACTGTTTAACATGGGAGTCTATGGAAGGGGGGCCCGACTTTAAAAAATCGGTGCTCCCCGGTCGTAGGTGAGTAAGTGAGTGAGTAACTTGTATAGCGCAACAAATGTGAACTTAATCGCCTCAAGGCGCTTTGCATTCAGTGTTGTCCTGATCCTAAGAAGAGGCCGGTCTTTCGTTTTTTCCTAAAAGCCCAATGGTTTTCTTCCAAGCGGATGGTCTTGGGTAGAGCATTCCAGAGCTGGGGTCCTTGGACTGCAAATCTACGTTCTCCCTTAGATATGTAGTGGGATTTAGGGATTTGGAGGAGGTTTTGGTTGGTTGACCGGAGCACGCGCTTGTTTTTTTTTTTCTCGCTTAAGTATTGAGGAGCGTTTCCTTGTGTACATTTGTGGGTGAGGCAGAGCGTCTTGAAAGTCACCCGGGTCCTGTACGGGCAGCCAGTGGAGTGACCTCAAGACCGGGGAGATCGGTTCCCACACATCTTTTTACCCGTTACCAACCTGGCTGCCGTATTCTGGACGACTTGTAGACGTGACATCTGGTATTTCGGTACAGGGAGTTTGCGTAGTCGAGTCGTTAGTTGATGATTGTTCCAACCACTACTGCTGTGTCCTCTTCCGGAATGTCTATGTAGCACGCGGAGCAGATGATGAGTACTGCTGACTACTGATCCTATTTGTGCCTCCAGTGTCATGTCTGAGTCAAAGATGACTCCGAGGCTTTTGACTTATTTTGCTTGGCGCAATGGTTTGTCCGAGGATGGTGGGTGGTGTAAGGCATTTTCCTAGTTCATGATATTGGTCTTTTTTGTTGGTGATTCGAAGGTAAAGCTGCGTGTCGCCAGCATAGGAGTGGTAGTGCAGGTCCTGTTTGCTGATGATTTTGAGGAGCGGGCGGATGTAGATGTTGAAGAGTACAGGTGAAAGGGTTGATCTTTGAGGGACTCTGCATGTAATAGTCCGTGCTTCTGACGTGAAGCCTCCAAGTTTCACGGTCTGTGTGCGATTTTCTAAGAAAGATGCGAACCACGGTAGGGCCGAGTATGAGACTCCAGCTACTTCTTTAGCCCCGTACACACGGCCGAGGTTCTCGGCAGAAACCAGCGAGAACCTCGCTGGGAGCCGCATTCTGCCGAAAACCTCGGCCGTGTGTACGCTCTCGGCAAGCCCCGCCTGTCGGGAAACCCGTCGAGCAAATAGAGAGCAGGTTCTCTATTTGCTCGACGGCCCGTCAGGATGAATGGCTGGTTGCCTTTCCCGACGGGCGGGTCGCCAAATCTGACGGCCGGCAGAGAACCTCGACGGGTGGAACAATGTGTTCTGCCCGTCGAGGTTCTCTGCCGTGTGTACGTGGCCTTTGAGTCACGTGAGCAATGTGTTGTGGTCTACCGTGTCGAAGGCTGCACTGAGGTCCAGCAGCACTAGGAGAACCTTCGAACGGACCGAACGTTTAGAACCCCATTGACGTCTATGGAACTCGAACGTTCGAATTCAAAAGTGCTCATTTTAATGCCTAACATGCAAGTTATTGTCGTAAAACGTCTTTGAGAACCCGGGAACATGTATCAATGGGGAAAAAGTTTAAAAAACGGTACATGTTCCCTCGGGCAAGACCCGGGTTCTTAAAGACATTTTCACAGGCAAACTATAGACACCCAGCAGGTACAATATTTAAAGGACTTTTTTTAAATTTTTTAATTTTTTTTTAATAATTTAATTTAAAATCACTGCTTCTGCATATTTTACCTGCTGGGTGTCTATAGTATGCCTGTGATAACGTCTTTAACCACTTAAGGACCGCCGCATGTACATTTACGTCAGCAGAATGGCACGTACAGGCACATTGGCGTACCTGTACGTCCCTGCCTAGACGTGGGTCGGGGGTCCGATCGGGACCCCCCCCGGTACATGCGACGGTTCCCCCGTGGCTTCAGGAGCGATCCGGGACGAGATCTGATCGTTTTGTCCGCCCCCTCCGAATTGCTCCCAGCCAATCCGCGTCCGCCACCCGCCCTCTTCCTGTGTAAACACAGGAAGGGGGAAGTGATGTAATCTCTCCTCTCAGCGGTATTTTCAACCCAGTGTCACTGATTGCAGTGATCATATATGTACTGATCAATGCATTTAGTGTCAGTGTGACAGGTACTGTGACAGGCAGTTAGTGTTAGGTCCAGGTTAGCCCCGTACCCCCCCTATTAAATTTTAACCCCTTGATCACCGCCCTAGTTAACCCTTTCACTCCCTATTGCCAGTGTCAGTAAGCGATCATTTTTCTGATTGCTGTATTAGTGTTACTGTTGCCGCTAGGTAGCTAATTTTTTTATTGCGATTTTTTCTTTACTAAAGACATGTGCTTGAATACATTTTGGCCTAAATGTTTGACTAAAATTTAGTTTATTCGATTTCTTTTATAACAAAAATGAAAAAATATGTTTGTTTTTTTTCAAAATTGTCGCTCTATTTTTGTTTATAGCGCAAAAAATAAAAATTGCAGAGGTGATCAAATACCATCAAAAGAAAGCTCTATTTGTGGGAAGAAAAGGACGCAAATTTTGTTTGGGAGCCACGTCGCTCGACCGCGCAATTGTCTGTTAAAGCGACGCAGTGCCGAATTGTAAAAACGCCTCTGGGCATTTAGCAGCATATTGGTCCGGTCCTTAAGTGGTTAAATAGCACAATCACATGCCTGCCAGTAAATCAGGAAGAACTAATCTAGCTAAACTATACAGTGTATAAATATATGTACAACACCTGGGATGTATATATATCCTCTACACACTGTACCATTAACTGACTAGCCTGCCTGCTCTATCCACCTGCAAAAAATGACATTCTCTCTGTCTCTCTCTGTTCTATGTTAACTGCCGTAACACACTACACGAGGCCGCCCTGCAGGCGGCCTTTTATAGTGTGGGGCCTGTACTAAACCCCCTGAGCCATAATTGGCCAAAGCCAATACAGTATATATTCCTCCACCGTTTTCTCCAGAGGTTCTCTCCCATTTATCATTAATGTTATTATCCAGACCCCCGGGGGCCCCTGCTCTTTGTGGGCGATTTCAACGTTGTGCTTGACCCTATGGTGGACCACTTGCGGGTGGGGGCAGCCCCTATCCCTCCTTTGTTGACTGGACCCAGGTATTTGCCCTTACTGAGCTGTGGCATTGGAAGCACGCAGTTTTCCTGTCATTCGGACTCCTTCCACACTATGTCTCGCATAGATATGGCATTTGCCCCGGCAGATGTACTCCCACTGGTTCATTCAATTACATATCTGCCCATAGGGATTTTAGGTCATGCCCCTTTGCTGGTTGGTCTCCTCCTTCTGCCAAAAACGGGCCCTTGGGTCTGGAGATTAAACTCCTACTGGCTTGAGGATGTGCAGGCAGAGTGCCAAATGGGTATGACTGACTACTGGAGACTGAACCAGGGTACCACTGGATTCAGCAGTACCTGGGAGGCTTCCAAGGCAGTACTAGAAAAGGCTTTGGTGCTGTCGAAGGCTGAGTACTCTAAGTGGCCTTCTGCGTTGGCCCCTTGGCTTCATAGTCGCAGGGAATACGATTTTAGTTTACTAAACATTACATAACATTGTCTATCATGGATGCACGCCACCTGGACCTGGACTGACCATGCTGCGTACCTCTCTATCCTTATTTAAAACTGTGACACTCAAGCATGCCCCGGGTTCATGGTCGGCTTCCCCAAATAATCCATTATGGTTTAATCCGTCCCTTCCGGAATTTAACTCCTTGCCTGACCCTCAGAGGTGGATCTCCCGAGGGGTCAAATACTTATGCCACATATACACCTCACAGGGATTTAAATCTTTCACCCAGATGAGGGAAGACTTTGACTTACCACATACTTGCTTGTTCTTTTACTATCAGCTTAGACATGCTGTGCAAGCTCAATTTGGTTCCCTAGACAGTTCGCTTGTGACTCCTGACTTAGAAAAACTCTTGCGATCCCTTATCTCTACTTATTATTTAGCTCTGGCAGCGAATTCCAACCCTAGATTTAAGGCATCGCAACAAAAATGGGACTCCCTAGATATCTCTATGACGGAGGATGACTGGTCCGAATTCTGTGACACTTTTAAGGCTTCTGTTATATCCTCCAGGGACAGGGTAATCCAACTAAAAATTTTCCACCAGTCTCACCTAACCCCGGCTAAGATGCACAAAATGGGCATATTATCCTCAGCTGAGTGCTTTCGGGGATGCGGACACACTGCTGACTTCATTCATTGCTTTTGGAGTTGCCCCATAGTGCGGGATTTTTTGGAGGAGTGTAGGCTCCTTCCTCTCTTCTGCACTGGGGCTTCCCAATATACTTGACCCCAAGAATTGCCTGCTGGGGGTCTTTGGTGATCTCACCGTTCCCTCCCAGGTCAAACGGTTACTTTGTGTCCTGTATTTTTATGCTAAGAAATCAATTTTGTTGACTTGGAGGGGAGCGGCGACCCCAACAAGGGGATTGTGGTTGAAATTGGTTAATGATGCCCTCCCACTTTATAAACTCACCTTTGAGATCCGTAAAAGGAAGAAAACATTTCATAAAATCTGACCCTGTCCCCTATACTGCCATGAGGGATTGAACTGGTGGTAATGTTCCTTGTACCATATTAACATCTGTATGCAGCTCCACAGGATGAGTTTATCCTGCTTCAATACTTTGTGTAAAGCACTTTGCATCCTAATATACTGTTTATGCGGATGTACTGATCTTATTTGTCCAGAATGATGTAGGAGCGAACTGTATGTTTTGATTGTATGGGACGGATCTGGTTGGGTCCTGTCTTACTGTTGTGTTTTTTTTTTGTTTTGTTTTGTTGGGCGTACAAAATTCAACAAAAAATATCTTTAAAAAAAAAGATGGCTTTGTGGTAATTCTTGGTGAGGGTTTTGTAATTTGTGTGGTTTTCTTTTGATGGGTTTCTCCTCCAGGCTCCTTCAGCTCTTCTGCGTTCTTGTTTCAGTAGAGTGAGAGTGTCGTTAAACCATCCCGAGTTGTTTTTCCGGATGAGAGCTCTGCGTTTCGGAGCGACTGTGTCTGCTGTCTGTAGTAAAGCTTTGTTTAAGGCGTTGAGTGATTGTTCCGTTGAATGGTTTAGATTTAGTACCTCTATTTTTAGTGTGGTTTTGAAGAGTTCAGAATGTAGTTTCCTCTGTGATCTTGCCCAGTGTATTGTTGTTGGGAGTTTGGGTTTTTGGAGGATGGTGTCGGCGGTTAATATAAATTTGATGGCATGGTGGTCCGTCCAAGGTAAAGGCCTGTTGTCCACCTTGTTGATATTCATGTTTTGTTTGAATATGAGGTCCAAAATGTGACCTGACGCATGCGTGGGAGTCTTTATCAGTTGCTGCAGACCAAGTTCTTCCAGTTGGTCGATGCATGCGGTAGCGATGGGACCTTGGGTTGAGTTAGCCCAGAGGTTGAAGTCCCCAAGTAGCAGCAGGTTTTTGGTTTTCAGGGTGTAGGTCGAGAAGAATTCGGTGAAGGGTGTTAGGAGATGCGTCTTTGGTCCAGGTGGTCTGTAGCATAGTAGTATGTGGACGGTTTCCTCGGGTGTAGTTTGAAGTTGCAGGGTGAGTGTTTCCATAAAGGGCAATAAGTTCTGTAGAGTTGGTTTGGTGAGAGCGAGGTGGGATTTGTAGATCACTGCTAGGCCTCCTCCTCTTTGTCCTGTTCTATGCTCGGTTAGGATGCGATAGTTCTCGGGCACCAATTTGTTAGGATGGGGTTACAGTCGGGTGTTAGCCAACTTTCTGTGATTAGGAGGCACTCTGTGTTGTGTTGGACGATGAAGTCGTGGATTTCCTCTCTGAGCTTGACTGCAGATCTTGTGTTGATCAGGGCACATTCTAAGTTTTGTAGTTGAGGCGATGACTTCTCATTTTTTGGGGTTGATTGGTGGTTGATTCTTAGTAGGTATTCTTTCCGTAGTGTTTTTTGCGTGGAGTTTAGTAGCGTTGAGGCACAATTCCTTAGGCTGCGGAGGGTGTCAGCTGAGTACTTTATGATAAACATGGTGGGAGAGGGCTGATGGTGATTGTGATGATACAGTGATCCTGCCGATCCAACGCTGATGAAGATGGTGTTAGGGGGCTGATGCTCCAGGAGGTTCGGTTGATATTCGCCCAGTGATGGTGATGCGGTGATGCTGCTGCAAAAGATGATAACCTGGTCTAAACTGCCCTCCCTCAGTTGATCCAGAGGAAGGCGAAAAACCCTAGCTGAGCCTGGCCAATTGCTGCAGCAAGGGAAAAAATTCCTTCCTGACCCCTGCAGGCGATCAGTGAACCCTGGATCAAACTGTCTGAGATAGGTACCCGGGATTAACTTACCTGGCAGGTGTAGGCTGAGATGTGATGGGTGAGCTAGGGAAAAAAAAAGGAAGGGGGTGAGGGGAAAAAAGGATGGCCGAGAATGGGGTACCAGGATGGCCCCTACTACCGGGCTGTATCTCTGGACTACTCTTCAGGTTGTAGATTGTAAGTGCCCCTCGTGTAGGTTGCTGGCCATATAGGCAGTGCCTGTTATGTCCTGAGCCTTTCCAGAATGGCTTGCTTGGAGTGGGTGGTGAGGAGTTCTTCAGGCCACGGCTGGGTGTACCAAGATGGCTGCCAGGACCGGAGCTAAGCCCGAGCCGCGGCCTCTCCTATGGCTCTGGAAGCTGAAAGATGCGGCTTTGTGGGGCTCGATTAACAGCCTCAGGGGGTTCCGGGGGGAACACCTGTCTGGCTGGAGAGAAGATGAGTAAGGAAAACAGTACGGATGGCGGGGACTAGGCCACAGCGGTGTTCTTTCTTGCGGCTCTAGCCCGCTAGCGGAGACACCCGCGGATGCAAGGATAATGGCAGGCGGGAGACGGCGACTGCGTATGGGTCTGGTGAGCTAGGGGCTCTGGATCTGGAGGGGGAAAAGCAGGTATTGGGTCATCTTTAACGGCACTGAAATAAAGCTTTATCAAGATCTCTCAAACATTACTCTACAGCAACGCAGAGCTCTGCGCCCTATCACAGAACAGCTGAGATCAAGGGAAATTCCCGTTCTGCCTCTCTGCCATATTCGGGGGCCACTCAGCATTGCTCCGTACACCCGAAGATCTCCGTGCTTTCTGCGAATCCATGAACATTCC
This sequence comes from Rana kukunoris, assembly GCA_029574335.1. Lineage (NCBI taxonomy): Eukaryota > Metazoa > Chordata > Amphibia > Anura > Ranidae > Rana > Rana kukunoris. The sequence goes on along the minus strand of CM056050.1, from coordinate 613,969,153 downwards.
TAGGACGGAGGTCCCAGAATGGTGCAACTCATTTATGCTTAATGAGCCGTGGATACCTGTCCCCAATAATCTCACTCCCAGAGCGCAAAGACAGGGGGATCGACGTTGCAGATCACCGTCGCCTCACTACAACAGGAGAAATGAGGCCCAAGGAAATCCAGGAATCTTCCCACCCAGACGCAGAGATCACCTTGACTACCAGGATCGCATGGACACTTGAATTTGTTTTTACATTTCATTGATTGACTGCCTAAAGCCAACAAAACCCATTTTTGCTTTTTTGACCATTCTGAGCCACGCATTTCATCTATACATCTGCTCCACTCAGATATCATTCTAGCACCCAAAAATATGGACACTGTCGAGTATAGGTCCTATACTAGCCTAACAAACTTACTTAACCCTCCTAGCGGTAAACCCGAGCGTGACTCGGGGTTCATTTTCAATGTAAAAATCGGTATCCCCGAGTCACGCTCGGGGTGAATATGCAGAGCCTGCAGCGCGCTGGCTTACCTTGTATCCAGGCAGGGTATACTGTACTTACCTTGTCCCTGGATCCAGCGATGCATCCACGCTGTGTGAGCGAGTGGCGTCCTCCATTCGACTCACACAGTGCCCGCGCGCCGCCGATCTCTGTTCCCTGCGACGTAACGGCGCACGGGGGCGGAGACCGGCGGCAAATTCAAAAAAGTAAACAAACACATTACACACAGAATACTGTAATCTTATAGATTACAGTACTGTATGTAAAAAATACACACCCCCCTTGTCCCTAGTGTCCTACATGTACTTTTATATAATAAAAACATTTTTTTGTGCCTGCAAACTGTAGATTGTCCATAGTAACCAAAAGTGTCCCTTTATGTCAAAAGTGATTTTAGAGCAGCTGGAAAACAGCGATAATAAATTATAATCACTTGCAGAATTGAGCGATAACGATTTGTGGGGAAATTCGTCATAAAAAAATAAAAGTAATGACAGCGACAATTCTGCAAATGAGCAAATTTCAGTGATTTTGAGTTGATTACATTGGTGAATAATTTTTATTTTAATTACATTATTATTTGTTATAATTATTTATAGTTATTTATTTATTATATTATAATTTTATGATTTTGTGTTTCAAACTTTATCATAGCAGAGATGTCTACTAGACTATTGTTTGGACACATTTAATTGAGTTATTCCTAAGAATTGCAGGCCTACAGTATAAAACGCAGAATTTCCATGCAAAATAATTGTACCGCTTTTGGTACGTAATTCCAGACAGAATCATACCGCCAGGGAGGTTAATCTTTTTTTTTTGTTTTGTACACCCCTTCCTTTTTTATCTTGCACTCTCCCCTCACTTAACCATCGATATCCACATATCATAGAGCGTTGACAAAACAGTAAGAAATCATATTTCTTCATTTTCGTGTGCCTCCCTTCATTACACTACAGACAGGAAAACAGGATAAAAAAATACTCATATTCTAGAATAATGTCTTCCAACACCCAACAGACCATACCACATTCTATTAAACTACTTTCTGTAAATGCCAAGGGACTCAATATACCTGAAAAAAGGACCAAATTCCTTAATGAGTTCCACAAACATCATTTGTATTCAAGAGACTCACTTCAAATCTGCCAAAATCCCGAAATTCCAGGACAGGAGGTATCCAATAGCCTTGCACGCCTCGAATTCGGAAGGCAAAACAAAAGGTGTCTCTATACTAATCTCTAACCAGACCCCAATCCAGATACAGGCCACCATGCTAGACCCCAGCAGTAGATATATTTTCATTAAAGGGAAACTGGAAAACCGTCCAATAACAATTGCTAACGTTTATGCCCCAAATTCAGGACAGGTTGCTTTTTTTTCGCAAGATCAAAGATCTATTAACGACCTTTGCCAGGGGTGTTCTAGTCTTGGGGGGAGATTGCAATATCCCCCTGAACCCCCTCATTGACACCTCGAATGGAGCGTCGAGCCTCCCTTACAGAGCACTGAGACAAATTAAGATCCAGCGAAAGGATTTAATGTTACATGATACTTGGAGAACTCTGTTTCCTCAAACCAAAGATTTCACTTACTTCTCTACCATCCATCAAAAATACTCTAGAATTGACTACTTCTTTATATCCCAACCTGACTTAACCCTTTTGAAAGACTGAAACAATCGAGCTCATGACGATATCAGATCATCACCCTATAACTGTGACGTTGACCTTCCCTGATAAAAAAATGGTGACCAAAACTTGGAGACTCAATTCCATAGTACTTAAGGACCCCATAGATGTACTTGAGCTAAAAGACAAACTGATAGATTACTTCGCAAGAAATGAAAAACGATGAAACTTCATCGTTAACGCAATGGGAAGCACACAAATGTGTTATCAGGGGTAAATTCATTAAAAAGCTAGCTAGAATAAATAGAGAAGGCCAATCGAAAATTAAATCCCTAGTAGACCAGATCCATAAATTAGAAACAACACATAAAAGAAACATTGCAGCATCAACACTTGATGAGCTAACCAAAACGAGAGCACTTCTGACGGAAGAACTGAACTTGAAAACAAAAAGACAATACATATTGAGACATAAGATATATTATGAACAGGGAAATAAGAGTGGGAAAATACTGGCTAAGGCAGTACAGAGTAAGAAAATAGCTTCAACCATACATCAAATTAGAGATAATCAAGGAAAAACACATTCCACTAATGAGGAGATCGCCAAGCAGTTTAAAGTATATTATCATTCTCTCTACAACCTCCCATCAAACCCAAAAAGTCCCCAGAACTCAGATAAAAGAACTAAGCTAATACAGGATTTCTTAAGAAAATATAGCCCACCAATGCTAACTAGTGACAAAGCTCAGGAACTCAAAGCCCCTATATCAGGTCCGGAATTCGACAAGGCCATTAAAGAAATGAAAATAGGCAAGGAACCAGGCCCAGATGGACTTCCCCTACAATACTATAAAACGTTTAATGACATTCTGAAACTAAGATACCTGAGAACCTTCCAAACACTAAACTCTGAACACCAGCCTCCCAAACAACTATTAGAAGCCCACATTACAGTACTACCCAAAGAAGGTAAAGACGCAACACAAGTTACAAACTATAGGTCCATTTCCTTAATAAACGTGGACGTCAAGATCTATGCTAAAATCCTAGCCAATAGACTGTTACCCCTACTCAATTCCTTCATAAATCTTGACCATGTGGGGCTCGGGATAACACAATTAAAGAACTAAATATAAGTCATTGGTTAACTTCCAATAAGAAAAAAGGTTTTTTTCTGTCCTTAAATGCCGAAAAGGCGTTCTATAGAGTGGCCTGGGACTTCATTGATGCAGTATTAGAACACATAGGCATTCTACCCCAAAAGAGGGCTTATATCAAAGCACTTTACATTAACCCAACAGCAAGAGTACGAGTCAATGGCCACCTATCGGACTTATCTTAGAGCCACTTTTAAACAGAATCAAAGCCAATCAGAACATCAAAGGAATCGAGATTAAAAAAAATACCTATAAAATATGCTCCTTTTTCTTTTAGAACCTCACATCTCCATACCCAATCTTTTACAAGACCTGGAAAACTTTAATTTATTGTCAAACTTAAAGATAAATTATTCAACATCAATCACTCTAAACATTACGCTGCCTTCAAATGTTAAATGTTAAAATGTAAAAGAAATTTCCCGTTCACTTGGGCCAAACAACATATAACCTATCTAGGAATAGAAATCCCCTCCAATTTAAAATTTAAAAGACCTCTTTAACCTCCCTGGCGGTATGATTCTTTCAGATTTTAGGTGCTAAAAGCGGTACCATTATTTGCAAGAGAATTTGGCGTTTTATACTGTAGGCTTGTAATTCTTAGGAATAACTCACTGAAATCTATCCAAACAAGAGTCTAATAGGCATCCCGGGTATGATTTTTATTTTTTTTTCTTATTAAAAATTATAATATAATAAATAATTATAAAAAATTATAACAAATAATAATATAATTATAGTAAAAATTATTCAATAATGTAATCAAATCAAAATCACTGAAATTTGCTCAGTTGCAGAATTTTTGCTGTCATTATTTTTTTTTTTTTTTATGACGAATTTCCCCATAAATCGCTATCGCTAAATTCTGCAAGTGATTCTGATTTATTATCGCTGTTTTTTAGCTGCTCTAAAACAATTTTTGCCATAAAGGGACACTTTTGGTTGCTATGGGCAATCTACAGTTTGCAGGGAGAAAGAAAAGTTTTTATTATATAAAATGACATGTAGTGTACAGGGCAGACCACTAGGGACATGGGGGGTGTGTATTTTTTACATACAGTACTGTAATCTATAAGATTACAGTGTACTGTATGTATAGTGTTTGTTTACATTTTTAAATTTGGCGCCGTTCCCCCCCCTACGTCGCGACGCTCGCAGGGAAGGGAATCGGCGGAACACACAGCATCAGGCGGACATCCGCCCACCGTGTACTGCGGGGATTCATCGCTGGATCGCAGAGAAAAGGTAAGTAAACTTTTTTCTGCATCCAGCGAGGTAAGCGCGTGTGTGGCACAGGGTTACCGATCTTAGCTTTAAAATCTCACCCCGTGCCACACACGGGAAGACCGCCAGGGAGGTTAAACTCAATTTCGTGCCTATACTAAAAGAAACACATGAAGACCTAATAAGATGGAATTCTCTAAACGTATCCTGGTTTGGTAGAGCTTCCCTAATCAAAATGACAATATTGCCTAGATTCTTATACGTTATGCAAACAATACCCATTTTCGTACCCGCATCTTTCTTTTCTTCCTTCCGTAAGGCTTGCTCCACATTTATTTGGAGGGGGAAATCCCCTAGAATCAAACTTTCCAGATTATATCTACCCAAAAACAAGGGGGGAATAGCATTACCAGATCCATAAAAATACCACCAAGCAACAACCCTCCTGACACGGATCGTGGATTGGAATATACACTTAGCGGTCAAAGATTGGGTTTCATTGGAACACTAGTGTTGAGCAGAATATGCCATATTCGAATTCGCGATATATCTCGAATATATAGTCGAATATTCGACATATATTCGACATATATTCGCTAAATACGAATATTCGTGATATTTTTTGGAAATTAAATGATTGCGAATTTTTGCGAATTTTTGCGAATGCGAATTGCGAATTGCGAATGCGAATATTCAAGAAATGCGGAATGGAGCACTCTGATTGGCTCAGAATATTCGTGATATATTACAATATAAAATAATTGCGAATATTCGAGAAATGTGGAATGGAGCACTCTGATTGGCTCAGAATATTCGTGATATATTACAATACAAAATAATTGCGAATATTCGAGAAATGCGGAAGGAGCACTCTGATTGGCTCAGAATATTCGTGATATATTACAATACACAATAATTGCGAATATTCGAGAAATGCGGAAGGAGCACTCTGATTGGCTCAGAATATTCGTGATATATTACAATACACAATAATTGCGAATATTCGAGAAATGCGGAAGGAGCACTCTGATTGGCTCAGAATATTCGTGATATATTACAATACACAATAATTGCGAATATTCGGCAAATGCGGAAGGAGCACTCTGATTGGCTCAGAATATTCGTGATATATTACAATATAAAATAATTGCGAAATTTCGAGAAATGCAGGATGGAGCACTCTGATTGGCTCAGAATATTTGTGATATATTACAATATAAAATAATCGCGCGATATCGCTATTACCGAATAATCGCATTGCGATTTTTCGGCAATATAAAATGAGCGCTGCAGCTACTCGGCCCAAGGTCTCTAATCATACCAGCAATGCTTTTAGACGTCGATGGGGATCTCTAGGATGTGATCTGTTCTAAAAAAAAATTGAAAACATTCGAATATTCGAAATAGCGAATATTCGCCGCGATATTCGCGTTATTCGCGAATACTCGAATATGCAATATTCGTAGCGAATATTCGCAATGCGAATATTCGTGAGCAACACTATGGAACACATGCAATTCACCCAAGAACTTAATACCTTACCATGGATTCACCCTAAATACCATTCAAGGGGTATCAAATCACACCCTCTCATAGGTCCTACCTTAAGAGTCTTCCACAGCACCTTCAAACCCAACTCAGCCCTTTAACGACACTAAGAAATAACCCGGATTTCCCTCCGGGTTTCGAGAAAAACGTTCTATTACACCACTGGCCACATGGGAAAAATACTATCCAAACACATTTTTAAACTTGGTAAAATGCTGTCGACAGAAGACCTGAACAATGATATTAAGCCTTTTCAAATCCCGCATTGGAATTACATCCAAATCAGACACTACTTGACTAGGACTGAGACTGCACATTCCTCGACAAGACCACTTACAAAATTAGAGGACCTTTGCACAAAAGTAACTCTGCACAGACATGTCATACCGACCCTATACAATTCACTGTTTGAGGACAAAACAGACTTCACCAGCTCCTCCTGCCAAAATTGGGAAATAGATATTGATACCTCTCTAACTGATGAGAACTGAGAAAAAATCTACACTTATGCGCATACTCTGCAATACCCCCGCGTAATACTCTGCAATATCCCCGCGTAATACTCTGCAATACCCCCGCGCAATACTCTGCAATACACCCACGCAATACTCTGCAATACCCCCTGCGCAATACTCTGCAATACCCCTGTGCAATACTCTGCAATACCCCCTGCGCAATACTCTGCAATACCCCTGCCAGTACTCTGCAATACCCCTGCCAGTACTCTGCAATACCCCCACACAATACTCTGCAATACTCCCGCACAATACTCTGCAATACCCCCTGCGCAATACTCTGCAATACCCCCGCACAATACTCTGCAATACCCCCGCACAATACTCTGCAATACCCCCGCACAATACTCTGCAATACCCCCGCACAACACTCTGCAACACCCCCGCACAACACTCTGCAATACCCCCGCACAACACTCTGCAATACCCCCGCACAATACTCTGCAATACCCCCGCACAATACTCTGCAATACCCCCGCACAATACTCTGCAATACCCCCGCACAACACTCTTCAATACCCCCCCACAATACTCTGCAATACCCGGCCCAATACTCTGCAATACCTGAAAAATACTCTAGGAAAAAAATGTGTTTTAACCACTTCCTGCCCGCCGGTCTTCATATGACGTCCTTGACTTTGTGCAGGGATATCTGAATGATCCCTGCAGCTACAGGCATCATTCAGATATCATCTTTTTCAGCCGGAAATTCTCTACACCATAAGAATAATCATAGTGGCTGTTCCACCTCTTGATCGTTATTACGGGAGGCAAAAGGGGACGTCCCCCCTCCCGTCGCCCTCCGGTGCTTCTTCTGACTTACCACTAGGATCAAAGCCAGGATCGTTTTTTTTCAGGCTTCCCAGCCTAGAGGTGAGATGTGGGGTCTTATCTCACTGTAAAGAGGACCTGTCATGCTATATTCCTATTACAATGGATGTTTACATTCTATGTAATAGGAATAAAAGTGATCAAAACATTTATTTTTGGGGAAAAACATGTCAAACTAAAAAAAAAAGGAGGAAAAATTAACAATAAAAATTACGGCACACGTAAGTCCCGCCCACATATGAAAACGGTGTTCAAACCACACATGTGAGGTATCGCTGCGAGCGTTAGAGCGAGAGTAATAATTTTAACCCTAGACCTCCTCTCCAACTAAAAAGATGTAACCAGTAAAAATATTTAAAGCGTCGCCTATGGGGATTTTTAAGTAGCGAAGTTTGGCGCCATTTCACAAGGGTGTGCAATTTTGAAGTGTGACATGTTGGGTATCTATTCACTCAGCGTAACTTCATCTTTCATATTATGCAAAAACATTGGGCTAACTCTAATGTTTTTTTTTTTTATTATTAAAGCACAAAACTGTTTTATTTCCAAAAAAACGCGTTAAAAAATTGCTGTGCAAATACCATGCGCGATAAAAAGTTGCAACAACCACCATTGTATTCTCTAGGGTCTTTGCTAAAAAAAACATATATAACGTTTTGGGGTTCTATGTCATTTTCTAGCAAATAAATTATGATATTTACATGTAGGCGAGGAATGTCAGAATTGGTCTGGGTGTTCCAGAATGCCTGCATGTTGGGCCTCTGTATGTGGCCACACTGTGTAAAAGTCTCACACATGTGATGGTGCTCCCTGCATGTTGGGCCTCTGTATGTGGCCACGCTGTGTAAAAGTCTCACACATGTGAAGGTGCTCCCTGCATGTTGGGCCTCTGTATGTGGCCACGCTGTGTAAAAGTCTCACACATGTGAAGGTGCTCCCTGCATGTTGGGCCTCTGTATGTGGCCACGCTGTGTAAAAGTCTCACACATGTGAAGGTGCTCCCTGTATGTTGGGCCTCTGTATGTGGCCACACTGTGTAAAAGTCTCACACATGTGATGGTGCTCCCTGCATGTTGGGCCTCTGTATGAGGCTACGCTGTGTAAAAATCTCTCACATGTGGTATCGCCATACTCGGCAGGAATAGCAGAATGTGTTTTGGGGTTTAATTTGTGGTATGCATATGCTGTGTGTGAGAAATAACCTGCTAATATGAAAATGTTGTGAAAAAAAAATAAAAATAAAAAAATCTTGATTTTGCAAAGAATTGGGGGAAAAAATTACAGCTTTAAAAAACTCACAATGCCTCTTTCTAAATACCTTGGAATGTCTTCTTTCCAAAAAGGGGTCATTTAGGGAGTATTTGTACTTTTCTGGCATGTTAGGGTCTCAAGAAATGAGAGATGCTGTCAGTACATCAGGTGTGATGAAATTGATACATTTTCAGTAATTGGTACCATAGCTTGTAGACCCCACAACTTTCACCCAGACTAAATAATATCCACATTTTTTGCAAAATTTTATAATAGAAATTTTCCTAATTTTTTCATTTATAGCGAAAAAAATAAGGAGGAGATCAAATACCACCAAAAGAAAGCTCTATTTGTGGGAAAAAAAAGGACAACAATTTAATTTGGGTACAGTGTTGTATGACTGAGTTATTGTCATTCATAATGTGGGAGCACCAAAAGCTGAAAATTGGTCTGGTTATTAAGGGTGTTTAACCACTTAACCCCCGGACCATATTGCTGGTCAAAGACCAGAGCACTTTTTGTGATTCGGGACTGCGTCGCTTTAACTGCCAATTGCGCGGTCGTGCGATGTGGCTCCCAAACAAAATTGGCGTCCTTTTTTCCCCACAAATAGAGATTTCTTTTGGTGGTATTTGATCATCTCTGCGGTTTTTATTTTTTTGCGCTATAAACAAAAATAGAGCGACTATTTTGAAAAAAATGCAATATTTTTTACATTTTGCTATAATAAATATCCCCCAAAAATATATAAAAAAACATTTTTTTCCCTCAGTTTAGGCCGATACGTATTCTTCTACATATTTTTCGTTAAAAAAAAATCGCAAATAACGTTTATTGATTGGATTACTATAAAAATGCCATTGGCAGTGAAGGGGTTAACACTAGGGGGTTAAGTGTGTTCCTGGGTGTGTTCTAACTGTATTGGGGGGGGGGGGGTGGCCTCACTAGGGGAAATCACTGATCTCCTGTTCATACATTGTATGAACAGAAGATAAGCGTTTCCCCCGCTGACAGGAACGAGAGCTATGTGTTTACACACATAGCTCTCGTTCCCCGCTCCCTAACGAACGAGCGCACGTGCCCGGCGGCGATCGCGCCCGCCGGGCACACGCGCGGGACCCGGGGGACGAGCGGGGGCGCGCGCGCAGGCCACCGGCGGCACGCGCGCGCCCCCAAGCGGCCGCTAAAGGTAGGACGTAGAGCTACGTGCTCTCGCCCAGCAGTGCCACCGTCCCGCCGTATAACTGCGGTGGGCGGTCGGCTAGTGGTTAAGTGCCCAGTGGTCTAGTGGTTAATGGTTGTACCTTATCAAAAGAATGCAATGTATGACATCATTAGTAATGTTATTACTTGACATTGTAACCTTACATTGTTTTCTGTGCTGTATTATTTTGATATTCTGTCACTGTTTTTATAATCACCAAATAAAACTTTATGAAACAAAAAAATAAGAATTACAAGCCTACAATATAAAACGCCAAATTTCCATGTCGCTAAAATCTGACATAATCAGAAAAATTTATAGAATAGACTATAATAGAATAGAAAATTAAATAATTAAAAAAAAAACAATAGAATAGAATAGAAAGAATATAACCATTTGCTCTGGATTGGCAGAGGGGGAGTACCGGATATTCAAAACTGTTTTTTTTTATTTTCCATATGCATGGTCTGCCATTTCCTGAATGCTGTCTGTTGTCTTTTCCAGTATATGCTATCTCTGAATGGACAATAACTTTCAGAGCTATCAGAGCATAAGGTTTTGAGGAAATTACAGTTCTTGTATATAAATAGCATATAACAGCTTGGACGGTATATACAGAACATCGATATTGGATATACTATATATTACTAACCAAGTTATCTTTGTAATCCACCCCCCCTCCCAATACAAAACAGGAAAAGTTCTGATATCTCCCACATTGAACTTTCAGTGTAAAAAAGAAAGGGGAAGGAGAAAGGGGTAAAAAAAATAAAAAAATAAAAACAAAAAAAGTATATATATATATATATATATATATATATATATATATATATATATATATATATGATAGATAGATACCTGCACCTTGCTCGATATGTTGGAACTGCTTACAAATAAATGGAGAGAAGGGGACTATTAATTTTCTGACCATCGCAGTACCTCGGTTTTTCTTTGCTGTCTCTTCTGGTGGTCTCTTTTTTTTCACACTACCACGCGGAAAGAGGAGAAGCAAAGATGAGGGGTAGGCCAGTAAGGGGGGCAACAGCAAACCCTCCAAAAGTGAGCGCTAGCCCAGTTTCTATTAAAAAATATATGACACAAGATATCGCTAAAGACAGACCAGGAAAAACCGGTGGCGACAAAAAGAAAAGTATCTGAGAACTTGCAAAAATCAGTGCCGAGAAGGCAATCAGAAAATATACAGTTTGTAATCCCTTCTACAGCAGAGGAGGAAAATGAAGATGATGGAAAAGCAGAGATCAGACAAAAAGACCAACTTCCTACCAAAGGGGAAATAGTGGAGATGCTCGCAAGAATGGAAACCGCAATCTATATAGAATGGAATCATCTCTTAAAGGAGAAATGGAGCTAATACATGAGGACATGAACCACATATTGAGGAGAGTGGAGGAAACAGAAGAAAACTGGACTCTCAAGCAGTAGAAGAAAAAACTAAAGTAAAAACTAAAAGATCAGATGAAAGAGATACAGAAAGAGCAAATGTACTTGAAATATCGACTCGAAGATCAGGAAAATCGCAACAGGAGAAAAACATCTGAGGATCCGAGGATTACCGGACCAACAAGTAGAAGACCTACAGGAAAAAATGGAAAAAGTATTTGGACATATGCTGGGTAAAACTGCAACAGATAAAAAAAATTGAAAGAATCCATAGGATCAGAAAACCTGCAGGATTGGCAGGCGATATACCAAGATAAAGAACAGATTTGAATAGGTTTAAAATCTAAGGTCCCAGCTACCGTATTTATCAGTGTATAGTGTGCTTCCGCGTATAGCGCGCACCCCTAAAGTGGCCCCCATTCCTGTGAAAAAAACGTTTTTTGTACTTACAGTTTTGGTGTCTTGCGCGGCGTTCATCGGGTCCAGCTGCGGCTTCAGGTGTCCTCTTCGTCGGGTCCGGCGTGCGTCTGCGGCTTCAGGTGTCCCCTTCGTCGGGTCCGGCGTGGGTATGCGGCTTCGGGTGTCCTCCTCGACGGGTCCGGTGTGCGTCTGCGGCTTCGGGTGTCCTCCTCGACGGGTCCGGTGTGCGTCTGCGGCTTCGGGTGTCCTCCTCGACGGGTCCGGCGTCCTTCTGCGGCGTCCTCCACGCTCGATCTCCGCTTTCCAGCGTCGAGTTTGAATACTCCGCCTGCATATACCGATCGCAGTACACTCGTGTATAGTCGGGCAGGCTCGGCTACTCTCGCGCTCACGTCCTGTACGTCCAGGACGTGAGCGCGAGAGGAGCCGAGCCTGCCCGACTATACACGAGTGTACTGCGCTCGGTATATGTCGGCGGAGTATTTTAAATTCGGCGCGGGAAAGCAGGTATCAGCGTATATCGCGCACCCACGATTTTGCCCTGATTTTCAGGGCAAAAAAGTGCGCGGTATACGCCGATAAATACCACCTTACAGATATTTTCAGACTTGGCAGCGGAGACACTGAATGGGAAAAGAATAATAAAACCTCTGCTCGAACATTTAAAGACACATGACATTCAGTATTTCTGGGGCTTTCCAGCCTGCCTAGTTGGACGGAAGGAAGGACAATCAGCTACTTTGAGATTCCCCCGAAGATACGGTGGTATTTTTTCCCACCAGGCTCTTGGGAAAAAGAGGAGAGGAGACCAAATACAGAGCAACAGTCATGGCATTTAAACTCCAGAAATAATTAAGCAAAGTAAATAACAATAAAAAAAGAATAAAATAAGAAAGAGAAGGGGCTGGACTAGCGGCGGGTAATGGTGGGATGTGGGTAAAATAGTGGAGGGGGATAGGGAATGGTCACCAAACCATGAAAATGTAGGAAATGAGGGAGTGGAGCGGGCTTAAGAAGATCCCCCTATCAAGGGGGACAATTGCTCCTGATCAAGGCCAACAATCAGAGCTAAACCTTCAGGGGGGAGAACCGTAGGGCCAGAGGGAGGAGGGCCACAGATCTATGGGCCACGGGGAGGCCATAATCCCCATTCTGGGTGGATTGGAGGACAAAGAGGGGGAGGGGGGATAAGAAGGGCAGGTTGGGGGGAGGGGGAGGAGTGGGGAGGGATTAGGGGGAGGGGGAGAGGCGGGAGGGCAAAGGAGACCTCTAGGAAAAATTATGAAAGAAACAACTATTCTCTCTTAGTTGGGCCATCTTATAAATAAACAATGCCCAAAATAAATATAATCTCATATAATGTTTACAGATTAAATGCTCCCATTAAAAGTGCAAATATATATAGACCCTTACACAGTCAGATGACAGAGATTAAATTCATCTCATATAATGTAAAAGGCTTAAATTTCCCAGCCAAGAGACATAAAATCCTCAGGGAATTAAAACATTACAAGGCCGACGTGATATTCCTACAGGAGACTCATTTAACACTAGAATCGAACATAAGACTGTACTCCCATGGGCACCCCTCGTGGTACTACGGAGACACGAAGCGAGCCCGAGGAGTCGCAATAGGATTTGCAAGAAATACGCGTTTTGTATTAGAGGATCGAATGACAGACCCCGAAGGAAGGTTTCTTTTCCTGAAAGGAAAATTGCGAGGAGTTGAATATACATTAGCCAATATATATGCCCCTAATGCCAATCCTGTTAAGTATGTAAATAAAACTTTAATAAAACTTAAAAATTTTGAGGCAGGACATGTAGTGTTAATGGGTGACTTGAACATATGCATGGACCCTGACCTCGATAGTACGTCCCGGGCACAGGGGACTAGGAATAACCAGCTGAAAATACTAAGACAAAGAATGTTCAACCATCAGTTGGTGGACATATGGCGAATCCAACACCCCAAAAGTCGGGACTTCACATTCTATTCCCCTGTGCACGGGACGTACTCGAGAATAGACTATACCCTCGTTGACCATAGACTACTCGAGAGGGTGATCGAAACAGGTATAGAGGCTATAACGATCTCCGATCATGCTCCCATAACTTTAAAAATCAGCCTACCCACCTTGAAAACAAACTTACCCGAGTGGAGATTAGATGAAAGCCTACTAGGGGATGAGGAGATAGTAGGAAGAGTACAGAAGGAATTGGAAAACTATTTTCGTGAAAATGACACAGAGGGGATCTCTAGGGCCTCACTGTGGGATGCCCACAAGGCATACATAAGAGGATATTTATTATGGAGGGGGCTAGGAAAAAGAAAGAAAAAACAAAGAAATTAAAATCAGTAAGGAAAGAAATCCTTGAGCTAGAACAAGATCATAAAACAAAGGGCCAGAAAATAGAAATATTACACAAACTAACCCTAAAAAGAGACGAGTATAGAACGCTTATAGAACAAGAAACTAAGAACATTCTTAATAACATCGAGAGACAGCGATACATATGGGGGAATTAACCTAGTAAAACCCTAGCTAGAATGGTGCAAAAAAAGAAAAAAAGAAATTTCATTGAAAACATTAGAAAAAAGAACGGAGACTTGGTACACGCAACAAACGAAATCGCAGAAGAATTTAGAAGCTATTATGAGAACTTATACACGGTGAAACAAAAGGATTGGGACCTAGGAGAGAAAGAGACCAAAATAAGGGAATTCCTAAAAAAAGCCAACCTTCCTAAAATAGGGAAAGACGTCGCTCAAAATCTGGATGGACCGATTACTGAGGAGGAGATAAGGGGGGCCTTAAAAAACTCGGTCAAAGGGAAAAGTCCTGGACCCGATGGTTTTACGACAAGGTACCTACAAAAGTTTGGAACAATCCTAATACCAAGACTATGTCATTACTATAACGGCTTAGGGACAGACTACGATCTAAGTAACGAGGCCGCGACAGCAAACATCACAGTTATAGGAAAGGAAGGGAAAGATAACACGATCTGCTCAGGCTTTAGACCAATCTCCCTATTAAATACAGATACAAAACTGTTTGCTAAAATTCTGGCAGAACGCATGAAGGGAATGATGACTACCATGGTACATCCGGACCAGGTAGGCTTTATACCTGGGAGGGAGAGTAAGGATAATGGTATCAGAGCACTCCTTATCCTCCAGCAGATTAAAGAAAATAGGTCCCCCAGTCTATTCCTGTCAGTCGACGCCGAAAAAGCGTTTGACAGGGTAGACTGGGGGTTCATGATGCATACACTAGAAAATATAGGCATAGGAGGGAGGATGATGGGGAGGATTAAAACATTATATCACCATCCATATGCAAGGGTCAAAATTAATGGATCCCTGTCAGCATCTTTCGAGATGAAGAACGGGACCAGGCAGGGCTGCCCCTTATCCCCCCTCCTCTTTGTTCTATCCTTAGAACCTCTGCTGGCAATGGTCCGAAATAATCCTAACATCGAGGGAGTAAAAGTAGGAGAAGATGAGCACAAATTATCTGCGTTCGCCGATGATATATTGTTTTTCGTAAGCAACCCGAAGTCTATGCTACCTACTCTAATGGCCAACATCAAACAGTATAGCGAGATCTCCAACTTTAAGATGAATATATCTAAGACAGAAATACTAAATATAAATATAAATGAGGAGGAGGGACGATCACTTAGAAAGGAGTATATGTTCGCTTGGCCAAAAGAGATTAAGTATTTAGGGATAAAGCTAGCTAACTCTCTAAAGAAACTGTATAGGCTAAATTATATCCCCCTGTTAGATGAAATAAAATGTGAAATTAAAAAAATTAATAATCAACCAATCTCCTGGTTTGGAAGAATAAATGTAGTAAAAATGATATTAGTCCCGAAAATCTTATATAAATTTCAAATGGTCCCAGTCGCCTTGCCACAATCGTATTTCGCCATACTGAATTCCTTGTTAATGAATTATATATGGAATAAAAAAAAAAACATAGGATTTCCCTCCACGTGTTAAAACAGAGTAAAAAACAGGGAGGCCTGGTGGTGCCGGATATTAGAAAGTACTATAACGCTACGGCCATTTGTCGGGTAATTGAGTGGGCCAAAGAAAGTCAGGACAAAAGATGGGTTAGTATCGAAAGCGCACTTGCTAGAGCACAGCTAGGAAGAATAATTTGGAATCCACCACAATTTAGAACCTAACATACAACTACACATGTAATCACACGCACGACACTACGGATATGGGATAGGGTTCACAAACACTTAAGATTGGAATACAATTCTCCACTTATAGACTTAGAAGATAACAAATTTTTTGCACCAGGGACAAAAGGGGTGGGGGGAAATTGGATTAAAAAAAGAACCCAGGTAAGAGATTTGATACACAAGGGAAAATTAATGGATTTTCACGACATTAGGTCAAAGACAGAATTCACAGGGATAGATGAGTGGCGATACCTACAGCTCTCCTCCTTCATCAGGAAGTTACCGGGACCGTTACGTGATTACAAGGAATATACTACACTAGAAAAACTATGTATAATCAAAAGTTCAAGGGGGAATATCTCCAAAATTTACAAATTCCTGATGGGGGCGGAAGAGCTTGGGATACCCCCGTATATTCACAAATGGGGAAGGGAATTGGAAATGGAAAGGGGAAAAACCACAGTAGATAGAATCATCAATCTGACCCATTCCTCAGCAATTGATATAAGAACAGCTGAGATGAATTTTAAGTGCATCACTGGCTGGTACAACACCCCAGACAAAATTAGTAAGTATAGAGAAGGACAGTCGGCAAACTGCTGGAGGGGATGCCCAACCAGCGGTTCCATGGCCCATATATGGTGGGAATGTCCTAAGATTAAAAGTTATTGGAAGAAAATGTTGATACTGATTAAAGACATAACCAAAAAAGAGATAGAAGAAGATCCATGGGTGATCCTTTTCCATGGGGGAGTGGAAAATATAAAAGAATACAAAGGATCTTTGACACCGCACCTCCTGAACGCAGCCAAACGGCTGATTCCCAAAAAATGGAGGGAATCTGAAAGCCCACAGGTCTGGGAATGGATCGACTCGGTGGAGGAAACATATAGGAGGGAAGAGCTGAAATATAGGTGGGAAGAAGACAATAAAAACAACCAGGAAAAATGGGCAGCCTGGAAAGAATTTAAAAAAACTTGGAGTTTTGCCGAAAATCTACGAGTGATATGAGGCTGGCAAGGCGGTAATAGGACCTAAAACCAGTGAGATACCAAGCTAGAAGGGGGAGTGGAATCCCGAGATGGTGGGGGAGGGGGGGGGGGCGGGCAGACGGGGGAAAATCCCACTTTTTTTGGTTTATTATCTAACTATGCCTTTCTTATAAGAAAATAAAGGTAAATTTATATTAAAAAAATAAAAAAATAAATATAAAAAAAAAAGATAGAAAAATTAAAACAGCAAATGAGAAACCACAAATGATGCGAAGACCATGGAGGAACCCATGGAGAAAAGCGAAGGGCGGAAATCCCGTGAGCTGGACCAACGGGGTGGTCCCCGAGTCGTCACTGATGTGGGAAAAAAAAGAAAAAAAAAAAAAAAGTGCAAATATAATTTGAGAATTAATCTCCATGAAGGCTGATGATTCCTACAGGAGACCCATTTTTTTTTTGGGCACAAATTGTAGAATCATCTCAAATGACTACCCCTCTGGTATTAAGGGGACTCTCCCATAAGCCAAGCTAAAGGAGTGGCCATAGGGTTTGCCAAGGGAACCCGGTTCTCACTGGAAAAAAGGAAAGTGGACCCTGGGAAAATTGAACGGAGCTGGTGTCTCATTGGCAAATGTATATGGACCAAATAAAAAGTCAATCCAATATTTAATAGGGATTATGGCTGAGTTTATGGAATTTAAGAATGGGGGGGCTATTATGGCAGGGGATTTCAACCTTAGCTTGGATCTGAGGATGGATAGTACATCGCATGCACAGGGGATTGGAATAGCCCAGAGGAATAAACTAAAAAAGAAAATGCATCAATACCAACTAGTGGATGTGTGGAGAAAACAACGGGACTACACATTCCACTCCCCTGTACATGGGACATACTCAAGAATAGATTTTTTTTGGTAGAGCACCAATTATAGTAAACAGTGGAAGGCTCAAACATCGGAAACACAACATTCTTAGATCACACGCCAATTACACTCCAATTGAAGATAGGAGAGGTACAAAATAGGAACAATAACTGGAGGCTGAATGAAGAACTTTTACAGGACAAAGAAATAGTACAGAGAATAAAGAACGAATTAGAGCAGTTCTTCAGGGAGAATACTACGGAAGGTATGTCAGAGGCTTTATGGGAAACCCATAAAGCCTATATTAGGGGTATTTTGATTAGGGAGGGAGCAGAAAAAAAAGAACTAAGGAGAAAAAATAGCATTAACAAAAGAACTATATGAACTAGAACAGCAAAAACTAGAGAGAAAGAACTCCTATTGAACCTTAGTATTAACAGAGAGGAGAGGAGAGAGGTAATTGAACAAAAAACTCAAACGGTATTTAGTCAAATTAAGAAAGAAAGATAGCAATGGGGCAATAAGTCAGGGAAATACTTAGCGAAATTACTAAAACAGAATTTTTTTTTTTAATTATATAGAGAAAATACAAACAAGCACTGGGGGATTAGGATATAAAACATCAGAGGAAGAACACAAACTTGCGGCTTACGCTGATGACATTTTATTCTATTTAACCAGCCCTAGAATCACTCTACCAAACTTAATGAAATCATTAAAAGAATATGGAGAGATATCTAACTTCAGGATGAACCCGACCAAGTCCGAAACCCTGAAAACGAGTTCCTATTTGTCTGGGGTAAAAAAGAAGTAAAATATCAAATTAGCAATTACTAGGGAGAGGTTATATACAGTAAACTTCCTGCCTCTGCTAGAGGATATTAAAGCAGAATTTTACAGACTGACTGTAGGCCAAATATCTTGGGGGGGCAGAATGAATATATTTAAAATGGTCATTTTACCTAAAATTATGTATAAAATACAGATGCTCCCGATCCCACTACCACAGAAGTACTTCAAAATCCTACAAACGATGCTGTTAAAATTCGTTTGGCGAGGGGAAAAAAGCATGTATCAGCTGGGCAACACTGACAAAAAGAGGCACAAGGGGGGTGGGGCGCACCAGATATTAGAAACTATTATAATGCAATTATTCTCACACGAGTTATAGATTGGATTAGAAACCCTTAACAAAAGAGATAGATAAACATGGAATATCAAATAAGTAAGGCAACACTGGGGAGTATCATATGGATTCCTGAACAATATAGAGAATTAAGTAGGGACTCACATTGTATCAGATTGAATGCAATTAAAATTTGGGATAAAATACACAACAATGAAAAATGGGATTTTAATTCCCCATTAATTCCATTAACAGACACAAAGTATTTGACACCAGGTATAGATAAGCTATTTGGAAAATGGATCAAAAAAGAAAATGCACAGTTGAAAGATGTTATGACGCAAGATGAATTAAGTGCATTCCAGGAACTAAAAAACAAAGGGGAAGTGGTAGAGATAAATGAATGGCGGTATGCCCAGCTAAAGCACTTCTTCGAGGCACTCCCCCAACCTATCAGATCGGCAGAGAAATTGCGACCCCTAGAGAAACTCAGTGAGGAAAAAGGAGGGAAAGGATTGACCTCTAAGATTTATAAAAGCTTGAAGGATGAGAAGGGTTCGGAGATAGCGCCATACATTATAAAATGGGAGGAAGAACTGGGGTCACAGTTGAAGGAATTAGAGCTAAAACAAATATTGAAGAGAGTACATACCACGTCAGTAAATAGTAAAATGGTATATAACACCAGATAAGACACACAGATATAATAAAGAAACATCAGAACTTTGCTGGCGTGGATGTAAAGAAGTTGGAAATATGGCACACATATGGTGGTCATGCCCGAGAATAAAAAATTACTGGAGCAAGATCAGACAAGTAATAACTGAAATAACTGATATAGAGGTTACAGATGACCCATGGGGATGTTTACACCACGGGAGTAGAATAACATCAAAGCGATATCAGAAAACATTGCTCCCCCACTTGTTAAATGCTGCGAAGAGCTTAATAGTCAGACATTGGCAAGATAGGGAAAGTCCCTCTATGAGAGAATGGTGTAACAAAATGAATGATATTCAAAATATGGAATATTTAAGGCTCAGTGATGCAGGGGGGTTAAAAGAATACAAGGAGAACTGGATACATTGGATCAGAGCTTTTTTTCTCAAAAAATAGGTGCAGGAACTCAACCACGACCCGTTCAGATTTCACAAACAGTAGAAGGGTCTTAAAGGGGCATTAAATACCAGAATTGCATTACATACAGTGTGCAGAGTTCAGGGGGTTACAAAGCAGTCACTTGTAAACACAGAAACCAGACTTCTGTGTTCACAAGAGAGCGGGCACCAAAGGGTCTGAGCCAAAAGTGGTGGAACTGAGTTCCACCAAGTTCCCCCAGAAAAAAAGCCCTGCATTGGATATAATTTAAGCAGACATTGAAATTTGCAGAAATGATGGGAGCATTAAGAAAATAAGAAAACAAGATAGAACTGAGATTAGAAAAGAAAAGGGCCTGGTGGTTCTGGGGTGGGCGGGGGAAGAAGGGCGGGAGGGATATGCTGGGATTGATGGCTTTCATATATATATGTAAGTTTTAAAAGCGATAAGTGAAAATGACAAGATGTTCTTCATGAAAATAATATATATATATATATATATATATATATATATATATATATATATATATATATATATATATAAAAAAAAAGAGAGACAAAAAGAAACAAATATTCAAAAGGCGGAATAAAAAAATAAAAAAAGGGGGAAACCACAAATCATGCGAAACCTTTGCAGAGACGTTACAAGCAAATAAAATGTGAGCACGTCTCGTGTTGGTTGGTGGAGTCTGAAGTGGTTTAGAAAAAAGATATAAAACATCAGAAATAGCTAAAATCTTCCAAGAATTTTATGGGAAGCTCTAGTCAATTAATATTAATGAAACAAAAGAAGAGGTGAAACAAAAAGGAGATAAAATAAAAGCCCTCCTGAAGGCGATCGACCTAGATAAAATCCCAAAATAAAATCCCAAATTGAAATATCTTGAGCCCCCATAACAGAGGAGGAAATAAAAATTATACAAGAACTGCCAAATGGGAAAAGTCTCGGACCAGACGGTCTGACAATACTTTATTATAAAAAATTAGTAGACATTTAAACACTGAAATTGTGTTCCTATTTGAATGGGGTGGGTGCGAAGTGGGAGATGCGGAAAGAGGCTCTAGAAGCTACAATAACTTTAATCCCAAAAGAAGGTAAAAATAACAGACTCCAGCTATAGACTGTGTGATACCGATGCGCATGAGAATGGCAGGCCGCCCAATCCCCAATGGTAAGGAAGGGTTGAGGGCGGGGCCTGGTACACATTGCACCAAATGTTGGATTTTTTATTCATTAGTCTCACGGGATTCCAAATGGTTCTTCATCAATGTGTGTTATATGAGGGGGGAGTGTGCCCTGTGAACTGTGACCTGACTGGGATCTGTATTCTGTCTGTACAGGAAAAGTCCAGAGTATTAAGGAGGAAATATTCACCCGGCCGGGATCTGATCTTCTCCTCCCCATCAGACTCCATCTCACCCTCACCCATACAGATACAGAGAAATGTGATCAGATTGATTGGAGATATAAAGACCCAACCGGACATTATGACTCCAGAATAGCTATACACAGGGGATGTACATTGTATACAAATAAGCACCATTTCTCCCCCAATATGAAGATATCAGAGAATGGAAGTCTCATCATATCCAATGTGACTCTAAAGAATGACGGGAGATACATTGCGTATATAGAGAACTCTGGAGGACACAATATACATATAGATGATTACATCATCCATGTCAAAGGTAAGTCCACCCAACCCCCACCCCCAGTCCTAGCAGTGTCCTCTCTGCTCCGTGTCTTTATATCCATACATTATATAGGAGAAGATCTGGGAGAGACGGATGTACAATGTCCTCTGATTACTGCCCCATCCTCACCATTTCCTGTGGGTTCAGATCTGCAGTGCTCAGCCCTCCTGAAGTTGCTGTGATCTGAACTGTGCTGTGCCTTCTGCTCGGGGTCCCCATGTGGTAGATGTGACCATTGATGGGGGTGTCACAGGTCCCCAATACCCACACTGACAATGGAGGGGAGAATTTAGATTGGTCCATTTGTCCAGCCCCTCCCCTTTGTGCTCATTTTCTTCTCTTCAGCTCTGACTTTGATTGTCCAGATGAGATTGTACCAACGCTGGGAATGGGTGGCAGGGTTGCCAGCTGTCCATATTTTCAGCTGATTTCTTCCTTCCATAAAGGTCCATGGAAAGGAGACCCTCTCTGTGATATATAGAGCGGCTGGCAGCAGATGTCACTTCATGCTGAATGTTGTGACTCTATCACAGTGCCTCGCCAGCAACGTTCTCCTTGTTTGAATAGATGTATAGGACAGCAGAGGCTGGATTGGCTCCGCCTTCCTCTCTATTCTTGCTGTTTCTGCCCAATCTCCAAACCCCACCCCCCAAGAACACACATGGCTGGACAGAGGTCCAGTCTGCCTATGGGAGATAACTAATTATCAGGAGACCAGACAAAAAAAGTGAGTGAGCATTCTTTACACTGAACCCCCTTCTTCCCAAATTGAAAGAAAAAAATGAAACAAACAGGGTGTCTTATGAATGCTTACAAAGGGGACACAAGATAACCCCCCATCACCACCACACACACTCCTCTCCCCACTCTCTGCTCCCTTCCCCTATTCCTCCCTCACTCTCCCTTTCTCTTCTTCTTTCCTTTTCCTCTCTTTCTCCTGTCTTCTACTCTATTTGGCCTCTTCTTCTCCATCTCCCTTTTCATCTCCACCCTCTCTCTCTCTCTTCTGTTATCTCAACTTTTCTCCTTCTCCTTTTCCTTCTCTTTCTCCTCCTCCGTTTTCCTCTCCTCTCTCTCTTCTGTTCTCTCAACTTTATTTCCTCTTCTCTCCTCTCCATCTCCTCTCTTTTTCCTGTCTTCTCCTCTGTTTGTCAAAACTTCTCCCTCTCCCCTTTCCTCTCCTCTCTTAACTCCTTTTCCTTTCCTCTCCTGTCTTCTTCACACTTTCTTCTACCCTCTCTTTATCCTCTCCTCCCTATCTCCACATGTTCTCCTCTGCTCTCTTTATCCCTGTCTCTCCTTACCTGTCGTCTCCTCTCTTTTTCCTGTCTTCTCCTCTCTTTGTCAATACTTCTCCTCCTTCACCCTCTCCCTCTTCCTCTCCTCCCTTAACTCCTTCTCCTGTCTTCTCCACACTTTTTCCTATCCTCTCTTTATCTTCTCCTCCCTTTTCTACACGCTCTCCTCTGCTCTCTTTATCCACTCCTCTCCTGTCCTCTCCTTCTCCTCTCCTTTCCTGACTTCTCCTCTCTTTGTCCTCACTTCTTCTCCCTCTCCCTCTCCCTCTCCTCTCTCTCTCTCTTCTGTTTCTCAATTATTTTTCCTCTCCTCTCCTTCTCCCTTTCCTTTTCCTTCTCTGTTTCCTTCTCCTACTCCCTCTCCCTTTCCTCTACTCTCCTCTCTCTCTTCTGTTTTCTCAACTCTTTTTCCTCTTCTCTTCTCCTCTCTTCTCTTGTCTTCTTTTCTCTTCTTTTCTCTTCTCTCCTCTCCTCTCCTCTCTTTCTACCACTTCATCTTCCTCTCCTCTTTCTCACTCTCCATTTCCTCTCTTTCATCTGTCTTCACCTCTCTTTGTCAAAACTCCTTCTTTCCTTTCTCTTTCTCCTCCATCTTCTCCTTCTCCCACCCCCACTCCCTCTCTCTCCTCTCCTCTTTTGAATATTTTTCCTTTCCTCTCCTGTCTTCTCCACACTTTCTCCTATCCTCTCTTTTTCCTTTCCTCTCCTCCCTTCTCCACAAGTTCTCCTCTGCTCTGCTCTTCTTTCCTGTTCTTCTCCTCTTGTTCTCCTGCCTCCTGCAAACTTGTTCCTCTCCCCTCCTCTCCTCTCTCTAATCTCCTCTCTTTCTCCTATCCTCTCCTCTTAACCA
Organism: Rana kukunoris; assembly: GCA_029574335.1. Lineage (NCBI taxonomy): Eukaryota > Metazoa > Chordata > Amphibia > Anura > Ranidae > Rana > Rana kukunoris. Next base: position 613,945,357 of record CM056050.1, on the reverse strand, counting down.
CTTGCCGACCAGCCGCCGCAGTAATACGGCGGCAGGTCGGCACGGTTGCGCGAGAGCCCGTAGCTCTACGTCGCGCTTTTCGCGGCCACTAGGGGGCGCATGCGCGCCGCCGGCGGCCCGCGCGTGCGCCCCCGCTCGCCCCCGAGTCCCGTGCGTGTGCCCGGCGGGCACGATCGCCGCCGGGCACACGCGATCACTCGTTACAGAGCGGGGAACGGGAGCTGTGTGTGAAAACACACAGCGCTCGTTCCTGTCAGCGGGGGGAAACGCTGATTTTCTGTTCATACAATGTATGGACAGAAGATCAGTGATTCCCCCTAGTAAGTCCACCCCCCTATACAGTTAGAACACAAATAGGAACACACTTAACCCCTTCCCCGCCCCCTAGTGTTAACCCCTTCACTGCCAATGGCATTTTTATAGTAATCCAATGCATTTTTATAGCATTGATCGCTAAAAAAATGCCAATGGTCCCAAAAATGTGTCAAAAGTGTCCGAAGTGTCCGCCATAATATCGCAGTACCGAAAAAAAACGCTGATCGCCGCCATTACTAGTAAAAAATAAATAATAATAAAAATGCCATAAAACTACCCCCTATTTTGTAAACGCTATAACTTTTGCGCAAACCAATCAATAAACGCTAATTGCGATTTTTTTTTACGAAAAATATGTAGAAGAATACGTATCGGCCTAAACTGAGGAAAAAATATATTTTTTTTATATATTTTTGGGGATATTTATTATAGAAAAAAGTAAAAAATATTGCATTTTTTTCAAAATAGTCGCTCTGTTTTTGTTTATAGCGCAAAAAATAAAAACCGCAGAGATGATCAAATACCACCAAAAGAAAGCTCTATTTGTGGGAAAAAAAGGACGCCAATTTTGTTTGGGAGCCACGTCGCACGACCGCGCAATTGTCAGTTAAAACGACGCAGTGCCGAATCGCAAAAAGTGCTCTGGTCTTTGGACAGCAATATTGTCCGGGGCTAAAGTGGTTAATCTTCCTCTATTTCTCCCTCTCCCTTCTCCACACTTTTTCCTATCGTATATTTATCATGTCTTCTTCTGTCCTCTTCTATTTTCTCTTCTCTCTTCTCTTCTCCACACTGATGCTGCGTACACACGGTCGTTTTTTGCGATGAAAAAAAACGACGTTTTTTAAAACGTCATTTAAATTGATCGTGTGTGGGCAAAACTTCGTTTTTTGTCTTCAAAAAAACGACCAAAAAAAAATTCCAACATGCTTGAATTTTTTGTGTCGTTTTTCAAAACGTCGTTTTTTGTTTCACAAAAAGTCACCGTGTAGCAAAACGACGTTTTTCAACCCGCGCATGCCCAGAAGCTAGTTATGAAGCGAGCTTCAATGGAAAAGAGTGGTGAACGTAACCTCGCTTTTTGTGAAAAAACGATGGTGTGTATGCAAAATTGTCTTTGAAAAGTGACGTTTCAAAAACGTTGTTTTTTACTTCACAGAAAACGTCGTTTTTTTTCATCGCAAAAAACGACCGTGTGTACGCGGCATTACTCCTGTCTTCACACTTTCTCCTGCATTTTCTACACTTTCTCCTCTCATCTCTTTAACCTCTCCTCTCTTTTTCTCTCCTTTCCTCATCTCTCCTTTCTATTTTCTCTCTTCTCTCTCCACTCCTCTCTTCTCCTATCCACACCCTCTATCCTCTCCTCTCCACTCTTGCCCTTTCCTCTCCTTTTCTATCCTCCCCTCTTTTCTCTCCCCTCTTCTCTTCTCCTGCTCTCCCCTCTCATCTCTTCTCCTTACCTCCCTTCCCCTCTCCTTTCTTCTCCTCTACTCTCGCCTTTCCCTTCCTCCCCTTTTCTTTTCTCCTGTTTCTCTTCTCTCCTTTCCCCATCTCTTCTCCTTCTCCTCCCTCTTCCTCTCTTCTGTTTTTTTCCATCTCTTTTTCCTCTTCTTCTCCTTTTCCCTGTCTTCTCCTCTCTTTGTCAATACTTCTCCCTCTCCCTCTTTCTCCCCCCTCTTGAATTTTTCTCTCCTGTCCTGTCTTCTCCACACTTTATCCTATCCCCTCATTATCCTCATCTCTCTTTCTCCTGTTCTCTCCTGTCCTCTCTGCACTTTCTACTCTCCACTAGGGATGAGCTTTATGTTCGAGTCGAACATGACTTTGACTCGAACATTGAATGTTCACCCGTTCGGCAAACAGCGACCAATTTGGGGTTCTCCTGTGTTCTTTACACTTTCTCTTCTCCTCTTCATCTTCCTCTACTTCTCCACAATTTCTCCTATCCCATATTTCTCCTCTCTTCTCCTGTCCTTTCCAGTCCTCTCCTCTCTTTCTCCTCTCCACTCCTCCCCCTCCCCACCTCTCCACACTTTCTCCTATCCTGTCTTTCTTCTCTCCTCTCCATCTTCCTCTCCTTCTCCCTTCTCCGCACTTTCTCCTATCCTATATTCATCCTCTCCTGTCCTCTCCTCTTTTTCTCCTCTCCTCTGCTCTCCTCCCCTCCCCTCTCTTCTCCTCTCCTCTTCTCTCCACACTTTCCCCTGTGTACTCCATACTTTCTCCTCTCCTTTCTTTATCCTCTTTTCCCCTATTCTCCTTTCCTGTCCTATCCTTTCCTCTATTTCTCATCTCCTCTTCTCCTATATCTTCCTCTCCTTATCCTTCTCCCTCTTCCTCCTCTCTTTGACCCCCCCCCTATTTTTTCCTCTCTCCTATCTACCAGTACAGTGTCATCATATTACTGGGACACTGACTGATGACAGTATGTGTATGTGAACAGAAAAAAATAAAAATAAAATTTTCTTTTTTTTTTCGTTTACTACTTTTTATACACAATCTCATCAGAGTAGTTCAGTGTCACCATAGACAAGGAGTTGAGAAGGTTCACTTTGCACTGTTGATTTCCACTTATTTTAATGAATGTAATGAAGGTGTGCTGACTACCACCATCAATCATGTCTAAGAAAAGACCAGTATTATTTTTTTCTTGCACATGATTGGGTAAATTTTGATAAATAAATGTTTATATATCTTGACCTTATTCTCTAAGCTGACTTGTAGAGTGAATATGCTCTAGTTCACCGTGTCTCCTCTACCATGTCTCCTCCACAATGTTTCTTCCACCTTTTCCCCTCCACCATGTCCCCTCTACTGCTTTTCCTCCACCCCACCTTCTTCACATGTCTCCTCCTTTGTGTTCTCTCCACCGTGTCCTCCCCACTGTGCCCCTCCACCATGTCCCCTCCTATGTGTCTCCCCACCATGTCCCCTCTATTATGTCCCCTCTACTGTGTCTCCCCACCATGTCCCCTCCACCATATCCCCTCTACTGCTTTTCCTCCACCCCATCTTCTTCACATGTCTCCTCTTTTGTGTCCTCTCCACTGTGTCCTCCCCACTGTGCCCCTCCACCATGTCCCATCCACTGTGTCTCCCCACCATGTCCCCTCCATCATGTCCCCTCTACTGTGTCTCCCCACCATGTCCCCTCCATCATGTCCCCTCTACTGTGTCTCCCCACCATGTCCCCTCCACTATGCCCCCTCTACTGCTTTTCCTCCACCCTATCTTCTTCATATGTCTCCTCCTTTGTGTCCTCTCCACCATGTCTTCCCCACTGTTTCTCCCCCACCATGTCCTCTTCACTGTGTCTCCCCCACCATGTCCCCTCCATCACGTCTCTTCCACTGTGTCCTCTTCACTTTCTCTCCTCCATCATGTCTCCTCCACTGTATCTCCTTTACCACATCTCCTTCATTGTGTCTTCTCCACCATGTCTTCTTCGGTGTGTCACTTCCACTATGTTCCTGCATTGTGTCTCCTCCACTATGTCTCCACAATGTCTCCTCCACCCTCGACCTTTATTGTATCTCCTCCAATGTATCTCCTCCACCCTTTCTCCTTCACCATGTCCCTTCCAGAGTGTCCCTACCCTTTATGTCCTCCACCATGTCCTTTCATATTTGTCCCTTGCCAAATTCCATTAACTTTTTTTATCCCACTTAATTTAGCCCTTTTGGATCTAAGTCATGTTTCCTGGCAAGATGGGCCAATACATTGTTTATATATCTATATACAGTATATGAATGAATGAATGAAGAACTTATATAGCGCAGCACATGCGAAGTACATCGCCTCTGGGCGCTTGTTGTTCCTGTCTCCTTTGAGATCAAAAGAGATAAGTCTTAATCTTTCTCCTGAAGACTAAGTAGTTCTCCTCCAGCCGAATGGTGGCTGGTAAGGCGTTCCATAGTCTGGGACCTTGGACAGCGAATCTCCTGTCTCCTTTGGACTTGAATCTGGCTTTCGGTATCTGAAGCCGATTTTGATTGGTGGATCGAAGAATACGATTGGGATTGTGAACTTTTAATTTTTCGCATAGATAATGGGGAGCATTCCCATGGATACATCTATGCGTTAGACAGAGAGCTTTAAAGGTGATTCTGTCTTTAACTGGTAGCCAGTGAAGGGATCTCAGTGAAGGTGATATTGATTCCCAGGGTTTTTTCCCAGTCACAAGTCTGGCGGCCGTATTTTGAACGACTTGAAGACGAGCGATTTGGTACTTGGGGAGTCTGAGGTAAAGGGCATATGCATAGTCCAGTCTGGAGTTTACAATCGCTCCCACCATGACCGCTATGTCTTTCTTGGGAATAAAAGGCGTGAGTCTGCGTAGTAGGCGCAGCAGATGGTGAGATCCGCTGACTACTGCCCCTATTTGTGCGTTCATTGTCATGTCGGAGTCAAAGATGACCCCAAGACTTTTGACTTTGGCGCTAGGGGTGATGATTTTGCCCAGAATGGGCGGCGGGATCCAGGTTGTTGTCGATAGATTCCTACGCTTGGCGTGAAACAGAAGAAGTTCTGTTTTCGCTCCATTGAGTTTGAGATAACTCTTTGTCATCCAGTCCTCTATCAATAAGAGACAGGTCTCTAGATTGAGGTGGTGATCCTTTTTATTGCAAATGCGGAAGTACAGTTGCGTGTCGTCTGCATAAGAGTGATATAGCAGTTTTTGGCTGCTGATGATTTCGAAAAGAGGACGCACATAGATGTTGAATAACATCGGCGACAGGGGAGATCCTTGAGGGACCCCGCACGATAATGTGCGTTGTTCAGAAGTGAAGGGTCCTAGCTTCACTATTTGCGATCGGTTTTCCTAAAAAGAGGAGAACCAGGATAGATCGCTTTCTGCGACTTTGGCTATATTAGCCAGCCGAGTCAATAACAGCTTGTGATCAACTGTATCAAAGGCTGCGCTTAGGTCCAGCAGAACCAGAAGAGAAGATTCTCCTTCGTCTGCGGCCTCGAGAACGTCGTCCCATATCTTAAGCAATGCTGATTCTGTCCCGTGTCCAGGACGGAATCCTGATTGAAATGGGTCGAGTAAGTTGTGGGTATCTAGATGCTGTTGCAGCTGCTGTACCACTGCTTTCTCCATTACCTTGGAGAGAACATTTAGGCCTGTTATGGGGCGCCAGTTGAGTGGATCCTTAGGATCCAGGGTGGCTTTCTTCAAGATAGGTTGAATAAAGCCCTCCCTCAGCTGGGAGGGCATTAGGCCCTCCCTGAAGGATTGGTTGATAAGCTGCGTGACAGGAGGTGCCAGGATGTCGGCGTATTCCTTCAGCAGTTTAGCGGGGATAATATCATTTGGCGCAGTGCTGTTGCGCAGAGTGCCGATGATATTTTTAGTGGTCTGAATGGAGATGGGTTCCAGCGTGAACTCACCACACTGTGGTGAATTACTGCCGGTGCTGTGTAAATGACTACGGGGGGGGGGGGGCTGGGAGAGCAATTGTTTTGCTGAATGCTTTTCCGGATTGCCTCAATTTTGTTAATGAAGCAATCCGATAACTCATCGCAAAATTCTTGTGTATCCAAGTTGGGGGCTTCAAGACATCCTGGATTCATGGTCTGAGTGACCAGCTTGAAGAGTTCGCGGGGGCGATTTAGGGCACCGTTGATAGCCTCAGAAAAATAGTTTTTCTTGGCTTCGAAGATTTGCTTGTAGTATTTTCTGGTTATTGCCTTGTAGATTGAGAGGTTCTCATCTGAAGAGCTTCTTTTCCAGGCTGCTTCTGCCCTTCTGCGCTCTTGCTTCAGTAACGCCAGCTGGTTGTTGAACCAGCCGGAGTTATTTTTCCTGATCTGGGTCTTTTGTTTCGGCGCTATCAAGTCAGCTGACTGCAATAGTGCTGTGTTTATGGCCTCTAGTGTTTCTTCCGCTGTTTGGTGCGGCTGAATTGTCTTTATTTTTTCCCCTAGCGTGGCTTTGAAGAGTTCCGAGTGGAGCTTCTTCTGACATCTGGTCCAGTGTGTTGTCACTGGATTTGATGTTTTTGTTAAGGGGGGGAATTCGGAAATAATGAATTTAATTGCATGGTGATCTGTCCATGGCAATGGTTCATTTTCCAAGATTTTTATTTCCAGATCTTGCCTGAAAATAAGATCAAACGTATGACCTGAAGCATGTGTGGGCCCACATACTAGTTGCTGAAGCCCTAATCCTTCCAGGTGGTCGATGCAGGCGTCTGCAATGGGGTCTTGCGGGGAGTTGGCCCAGAGGTTGAAGTCCCCGAGCAGCAAAAGGTGTTTGCTATTCAGGGTATAGGTGGAGACAAAGTCCGTCAAAGATGGGAGCAGTTGCGACTTGGGGCCGGGTGGCCTATAGCAGAGTAGAATCTGGACAGTCTCCTGGCCGTTTACTTGCAGTTGAAGAGTAAGGGTTTCCATGAATGGAAGAGGGTTTTGGAGGCTTGGTTTTGTGATCGCAAGACGCGTCTTATGGATCACCGCCAGTCCTCCTCCTCTTTGCCCTATTCTGTTTTCCGTTATAATACGGTAGTTTTCTGGCACCAATTCTCCTAGAATGGTGTTACAGTCGGCTGTGAGCCAGCTCTCTGTAATGAAGAGGCAGTCTAGGTCGTGTTGTAGAATGAAATCATGGATTTCAAGTCGGTGTTTTACTGCCGATCTTGTGTTGATCAAAGCACATGAAATGCGCTTAGGTTGGGGTAAACGGCTAAAATTTTTGACAGTCGATCGTCGATCGATCCTCAAAAGTTGTTCAATTTTTAGGGTCTTTTTGGTGATGGCTGGCAGTATTGCGGCGAAACGCCTCAGATTCCAAATGGTTTCTGCGGAGTACTGCAGATCAGCCATGGTCGCCATTCACCGGGGGAAGAGTCGTTTCTTTTGGTGGCGATGAAGAGAGGATTCAGTGAATCCTCCCGGCTTGGTCCAGAGGAAGGCAAAAAACCCCTAACCATGCTATGCTAATTTGCTTTGGTAGGGGAAAAAATTCCTTCCTGATCCCTGAAAGGCGATCGGGCGAACCCCTGGATCAAGTGCTATTAAATTGTGAAATGGGGGGTGGGGGGGGGGAGCTGACACTGCTGCTGGGGTGTACCAAGATGGCCGCCGACCAGGAGCAGGACATGGGACCCAGGCTGGTGTGTAGCCAGCTGGGTGGATTGGTGAGCAGGGGGGGGGACTGGGTGTTGAGGCCAGGGGTGGATGAGTCCTACAGGGGCTGGGGGTGAGCTCCTGGGGGGTTACTAAAGGCGTTATTGGCCGAGAGTATATACATATACTATTTTTTAATCATCCCGTAATGACATACTGAGATATTTATATTGTTGGCGAGGTTGAAAAAAGACACAAGTCCATCAAGTCCACCAAGCAGTGAATGTGCTTTATGTTTTAAATGTGATTTTTCTTCCCCCAGACCCCCTCTCTGACATATGCGTGAGCTCCTCCTGTCTCAAGCGTAGCCATGGCCCCTGACCCCTAGAGGCCTAATGGTGACCTCCAGAGTCAGGGAGAGCTGACATCCATCTTCACAGTGAGGTTTACTAGGCATAGTGGGTGCGGTGTAGATAGAGTAAGTTGGGTGCCAGAGACTTTGAGAATGCAAAAAGAGATTTATTGTCTCTTAAAAGAACTGGGCAGAGAAAGAACAGCTTTACAGTTCAAGGGCCTTTAAGCTGAATTGCAGCAAACTGTATCTGTAGACCACTGTCTCCTATAGCAACTGATCTGGTAACTTCAACTTCAATACAGATCACAACTTACAGAATCCTGTTGTAGCTCCTCTCACTGAGCTCCCAGTCTCTCACTAGACTCTTTAGATCCCAGCCACCACTGGATCCCTTGAGCTCCTTCGCAACTATCCGGCTGTGGCTTCCAAATATCATCTACACTGTCCCACTGGGTCACTGACTTGATTCTGCTGAAGCTTACCCAACTTTCTCACCTCCCCCGGCTAGTGAAAAAGGCTGCTCTGGTACTTTTTCAGTCTCCATAGAACCTGGCCTGTAATAACAGAAGAGGTTGTTCCTTGCTAGCAACTGTGTCCCATTTACCTCTGAGTCTGGTTCTCGCATGCCTCTGGTGACAGGAGTGGTCGTCTCTGACGGCAACTGCTTTTCTTTCACCTATGGCAACCACTTGGTTTTCCAGGTGGCAGAACCCCGAGCAATTTGGTTGGGCACCAAGCCTGAAGTGCCAACCCCATTCAGCTTGCCTCCAACCTGGATAGGCTTCAGACCACCTAGCAGCCAGGTACTCCTGGATATGCCTCAGGCTTCTGGCTCTGCGGCTGGGAGCATTTATACACACACACCTAGACAGCCATCCAGGTGGTACAGAACCCTGATCATCTAAACCCTCCCGAATAAAAAGGCTCCCCCAGCAGGCCAAGGGCAATGAAACCCCTGCCAATTGGCTGAGACAACCCATCTGCTCCTAGTCTGGATTTACAAAGCCCTTGTCAATCTAATGCCACAGGTGACAATGCCACTTAGTGACAGAAGAGAGAGGTGCATCAAGCCCAGGTTTAGGAACAGGTCAGTGGATCTGCCTAACAATATGCCAGGCTGGTTACCGCCTAGCAAACAAAATTTGTTAGTAACCCTGCCTACCACCAGGGTGCTATACAAGGATGGCAGAACAGTGTCTGCCTGGTCAGTAAAGGGTTCAGATCTGCATAATTCCTGGAGTTTGGATGGAAATTCCTTCCCCTCACACTGCGGGGTAACTCTTCATACTCCGGTCTCCTGAACGCTCCGCTGTGATGCCACCAATCAGATCAATAATCTTAGGCCTCATACATGACCGATTTCCTCGACAGAATGCATCAAGAAACTTGGTGGCATCGCTTTTTTGCCAAGGAAAACGGACGTGTATATTTTTTTCATCGAGAAAACTGTCAAAGAACTCGGCGAGGAAAAAAGAGAACAAGTTCTCTTTTTCCTCGACAGGAGTCTCAATTTCCTCTTTGTGTTCCTCGTCGGGCTGGTTTTCGACGAGAAACACGTTGGTGTGTATGCTTAGAAACCCACGCACCTTCGGTAAAAGTAGCGTTCGTAATGGAAATAGCAGATTTGTCACACTGTGACTGAAAAGTGCGAATGTCTCTTACCAAACGTTTACTAACATGCAGTAACATGAGATTAGCAAAACCAGCCCCAAGGGTTGTGCCAGTGTAATGGAACTTCCCCTGCCTTCGTATGTGTTCTACGTTACCGCGTTTGAGAACGAGGAGATTTGGTCTTGACAGTGTGTACGCAAAGACAGCTTGTCAAGTTTCTTGACAAGCCAAACAAGGAACGCGTCGAGGAAAATTATGTGTCTTTTGGACGAGTTCCTTGGTCGTGTGTACGAGGCCTAAGTAAATCCATCAACATCTCCTGTCCAGGTAAGTGAGAGAAATGTATTTTGCCTATATTCACTATCACCTGTTCTGTGGAGAATGGGGTTAGGCAGTCGAAAGAAAGCCCCTGATGTCCCCTTACCTGTCCAGCTGAGGGGACATCAGACGTGGATGCAGAAATGTTTGTAGATGACAACACATATATTTCTGCAATTAAGTAAATGAGATTTATGTCAAGTAAATAGGCCCTTTGTCTCAAACTATTCATAAGGGCTAACTAGCTGCCCGTCTCTAAGCTTAATTGAAATTCTGTTTTTTTTTTTTTTTTTTTTAAGTTTACACCCAAGTTTTCGGTCACCAAGTTATCTGTAGCCAAGTACATTTTAAAATAATCATCAAACTCTCCATCTCCACCCTTAGAGGAAATCCTATTTAATTATCTGTAATAAAGCAGTAGAGATCTTTCTCAATATATGCAACCTTAGGTTTCCTCATACTTGGTAAAATTACCCATTGGGTAGATTTACTAAAGAAGTTGAGAATGTTCTCTTTTTACAGCTGATTTCCACTTATATTAGTGAATGAAGTGAAGCTGTGCTGACTTACATCCTCCAATCATGATTGGTGAATACATTATTATATATCTTCACCTCATTCACTAAGCAGGTCTGTTGTTCGGCACTCGGTGGGCGGAGTCATGATGTCAGCAGACTCCCGCCCACCTCTACACTCCCCTTGACCAGAGTGTGCACAAGACAGGCAGAGCATGTTCTGGGTAATAGCATACATTGTCTATGTATATTCTGATGGCTGTTCACTGGAGCATTTCATCATGACATTGAACTCTGGCTGACCTCATGTTTTGTAAACATTTAATCAAAACACAGGACAAGCAGACAATTCTGGCATAGCTATAAGGGGGAGGGGTGTGTGATTTGTGCACTGTTCATGATTGCAGGCTAGTGCACAAGATATGTAAATAACCTGTCACTCAAAGCATGGGGGCGGAACAGACTTTGGTTTTTATAGGGAAGTCCGTTTTATTCCACTGAACAATAAAAAGAGAATTGCTCAGCGCTGGATTTACTCTGTGACTGGGCACAGATGATAGTAAATCCTATTCTCTACATTGTGATATCAAAAAAATAAAAAAATAAAATTTTTGGGTTTACATCCACTTTAAGGATTTTTCTCCTGTGAGTAGTTGCATGTCTTGCCCGTCGTCCGCCACTAGAGGGCGCCAAAGAACATACTTAGGGCCAGATTCAGGTAGATGAGAGTATCTTTCCTCTGGAGTAACGCTTCTCATTTACGTTACTCTGAAGACCCTTTCAGCGCAAGTCCTGTAATTCACATAGCAGTTGCGCGTAAACTTGCGCCAGAGTAACGATAATGCGCTGGCGTAACCCGACGCAAGTGGAAGTGGGTGTGATCATATGTAAATGATGGGCGGAGGCCGGCGCAGAGGCTTACGTTCAGCGCATCATCCACGGAGCATGCGCAGTGAGTGCGGCTCCCCTCGCCCCCTTGTGCGCATGCTCACAACTTCCGTCGGCACCACTTCCTGGGAAACGTCAGCGCAATGCGTTCCGCTGGGCGCTTAAAAGCGCTGGCGGAAACGCCATTCCGGCGCAAAAGTAGTTCCGTTTCCCCCCACCCCAGGGAAGATACTTTTGCTCTGTAATGGCTGCTCCCGCTACCCCCAGAGAGAGGAGGAACCTCAATTTTAATACCCAGGAGGTCTCAGTCATTATCTCGGCTATGGAGACGGAGAATGAATTTCTCCATGGCAAAAAAAGCCGCAAGACCAGCCGGGAGAGGAAGCAGGGCATCCTGGAGTCGATTGCTGCCAGGGTCAATGTCCTGGGCTACTCCACCCGGACTGCTGGGGACATACAAAAGAAAATAAATGACCTGCGGCGCAAGGTGAGGGACAAGGTGGCCTCCATCAGGAGGTATGAGAGGGGCACAGGTGGTGGTCCCCCATGTCCTGTCACCCTGACCGCAGAGGAGGAGGTGGTTGCTCGCTGCCTGGAGAGGGAGCAGGTGGAGGGGGTCGCAGGCTATGACTCCGTGGAGGAAGGCACAAGGACAGGTAAGTGTTTTATAATCCCCTATTTGATGTTTTGCATTTGGGGGGGTGGGGGGGGGACATGTGCCAAGTGTGTGGGACCACCAACATGTGTCTGCTTTGTGTCATCCACAGATGACGGAGCTGGGCCATCATCTGTCAGCCTGCATTCCACCCCATCCCCCCCACGCCATCATGTGCCCGAGCCACTGGGTGGTGAAGAGGTTGTGGAGGAGGAGAGTGGCCACACCACACCTGCCGAGGTGGTTGTGGAAGATCCTGCTGTGGCAGAGCAGGACTTTTCATTAGTGTTGTCAGTCTCCTCCCCTTCTCCTGGCCCGTCTGTCGTCCCCTCCCCCATCCTTGGAAGCCCCTCAAGGGCGACACCTTCCACCCGAGGACATCCATCTTCGGGCCCCAGGAAGGCGACCCAGAAGACCAGGGGGGTGTCTGATGGTGTCCAGGACCAGTTGGCGAGGGATCACGCCAGACAGACAGAACAAATGGGGGCCATAGCGGACCACTTGCAGAAAGTGTCTGACAGCCTGGGCTCCGTTGCCAACCTCAGCAACGCAGTGCAGGATGTCAGCTCTAATTGCGCTGCAGTGGTCACCACTTTGGGGGAGGTGCAGGGGGATATCCAGCACCTTACTGCAGCCGTCCAGGCCAACACTGCTGCCATCCATGGGAACAGTGCTGCCATCCGTGAGCAGGGGAGGCTGAGTCGGCGGGCCCAGCATTACCAGGTGACCCGTCAGCTCCGGATGCAGGCCCAGACGAACAATTACCTTGGACGGATAGCCAGGGCCTTGGAGGGCACGCAGGCCACACCTGCCAGGAGTGGCCCACCTGGGGATCAGCCACCTCCAGATGCCCCCCCACCCCCACCCACTCCATCCAGGCAGCTGCGGAGCCAGAGAGGGGCCCCCAGAAGAAGCCCCCGGCATCCCCGATGAGGCCTTTTTTTTGTTGCTGGTTTTATATTATTATTTTTGACATACTCAGGTCATGAGTTTATTTTTTTTTTTTACTCAGGTTATGAGATTATTTTTCTTGTATTGATCAGGATATGATCTTTCTAATTTATTTTTGTACTGCACACGGTCAGGAGTGCAGGGGACAGTGTGAATGGTGTGTGAATGTGAGAGGGTGGCACTCCTGAAAGTAAGGGGTGTCACCCTCGGCCGTGGTGGTGAAGTGAACCCCACGGCTGTATGAATGACGTGTGAAAGGTGTGTGAATGGACAGTGACATCATTGGGGCCTTGACGCTGGCGTTACTGCTCCCAACTCCTACATGCTGGACTTGGGCTAATCCAATGCGATGTGCATGTGGTGTGTGTGATCTAGGGACATCAGTGGTGTACACGCGTGCACTGTCTGTGTAATTAATGTTTTGGTTTAGTGTCCAAAGATGCCTACGGCGAGGACCCTCCTGACTGCTCTTCCATCAGCAGACTGGGTGTCCTCTGGCAGGGGGGGACTGTGTGGGTCGGGGGTCAGGTCATCACGTATGTCAATATGCAGGCCTTTTTTCATAGCAAAGTTATGTAGTATGCAACATGCACCGATGATCTGACACACAAAGGTAGGGGAATACAATAGGGCCCCCCCAGACTTATCCAGGCAGCGGAAACGGGACTTCAGGAGCCCAAATGTTTGCTCAACCACTGCACGGGTTTTGATGTGTGCTTCATTGTATTTTCTCTCTCCTCTGGTTTGGGGGTTCCGGAAAGGAGTCATTAGATGGGGTCCCAATGCATATGCAGAGTCACCTGTAAGGTAAAAGACAGGAGAATGTTAGTCATGCATGTGCGATTTCTGTTGTGCATGACGGGAGGGGATAGTCATGCCTGACTCCCATGTCACTCACCAACCAGCCAGCTGTCCCCATACATGTTCTGGTTAAATTCTGCTGGGATGGGGCTCTGACGGTATATGAAACTGTCATGGCTGGACCCGGGGTGTTTGGCACGGACGTGCCATATGAGGCGTTGGGCATCGGCTATCACCTGTACGTTGATGGAATGCCAATGCTTCCGATTGCGGTATATGTGCTCTGTGGCACTGGGGGGCTGTAGGGCCACATGTGTGCAATCAATGGCCCCCACAGTGCGTGGGAATCTGGCAATGTTGTAGAAATCTGTCATTGCCTTCTGCCGCAGCTCCTCAGTGGTGGGTCTGATGAACTGGTTGGACATGCGTCTGAGGATTGCAGGGACAACCTGGTGCACACATCTGCTTATGGAGGATTGTGACATCCCAGCCACCACTCCACTTGTACGCTGGAATGATCCACTGGCAAGGAAATGGAGTGTTAACAGGACCTTCACCAGTGGCTGCACTGCTTGTGATCGGTGTGTCTTGCTGGTGATGTCATCCTGCAGGGTTGTGGTTAGTTCAAGTATTGCATCAGGGCTGAATCTGAAGAGGCGATACACCTCCTCATCCCCCATGCCAAAGAGGTTCATACGAGTGCGGTATATCCTCTCACGTGCCCGCCTTCTTGGTTCCAGGGGACCCATCAGTAGTTCTAGGACCACGAGTGCCCCTGGCATGTTGGCACACAGAGGTGTTGTCCTTGCAAGTGGGGGTGCTCAGCAAGCTCCTATCGTCGGTAACGCTGCTGTAGCTGCTCTCCTGCTGACCTGTGACCGTCTGGAGTAAAGATAAAGCAGCCTTTTGTAGAAATAACTTTGCGCTGGACGGATCAGATACGCGCGGCGCATGTAGCCAGCGTATGGTGCTAATCCGTTCGTGAATTGGGAAATCTCCCTCATTTGCATATTTGCAGGGGAAATCAATGGGCGCGACTGATGCGCCCAGCGAAAATAAACGCTGACGATACTCTGGCGTCGGAACGTTCCGCCGGTCGCAAATGAGCCGTTATTGGGCGCATCTAGTTTGGTGGGTACGGGCACATAGAAACGTCGGCGCATCAGCACAGTTACGCGGCGCATATCCAAATACTCCAGCGCAAGTGTTCGTGAATCTGGCCCTTAGTGTTTTCTTACCATGCTTTCCATGAAGATGCTCAGTGTCAGCAGGTCTGTGAGTCAGCTCGCTTCTCCGCTTTAGGCGTTGCCACAGGTTAGGAAGGAGGGGTCCCTCGCCGCCTGCAGATCAATGGCGGTCCCCTGGGCTCAGTCCTTCTTCCTCCCTCCCCCCCCCACTCACCTGCTGTCTGCTATCACACAGGAGACACTTCCTTATATCGGTGGATAGGCTGGGATGACAGGGAGGGAGGGGGCGTGGTTTCCGCCCTACGTGCACGTGGATACTGGCGTGCACGTCAGCACACAGCGCAGGCGCAAGGCTAGATGTTAAAAAGCCTCAGACGCTAGTGGCTTCGGTAACAGAGGGACACAGAAGCATATTGGGGGCATGTAAGCTTTATGTGTTGAATACAGGCATACCATGTAAGACATACAGTAAAAAGAAAACTGCGCTAGAAAAACCTACAAACAAGCTGCAACACGAAATGGGATACACACAAATGCAATGGGATTATTTCCCATACATTGTAAGACACCTACTCATCAGGCTGTGCAGTATTGGCATCATTTTGTTGCTGGACTAGTGGCTCAGCAGTGGAGGCAATTGTTTTTAGTACCTCTGCCTTTGTGCTTTGCTGAAAAGGGGGTTCAGGGGCAGGAAAGAGGAGCGCAAAGACTTTGCCACCAGGTTCTGAGGATCTGGGTCATGCCTCCACAGTACCGTCCTCCTCTGAAAGACCTGACGTGGCCGGCCAGGATGAGCAATGAGCCCTGTCAGGCCTTGCATCCTCTCCCAACATTGCAGCCCCTGCATATGTCACTGAGGACATTTTTGCATCAGCATTGGTGGGTTTAGAAGGGAGGTTAGCTGCTGTAATCGCAGCATCTTCACAGAGCGGTAGAAAACGGGGTAGGTCCCCCTCCCCGCTCCGGACCCTCAATCAGAGGATCAGCAATCTGATGATGAAGAGTCACCATCAGGGGACAGGGAACAGAAGCAATCTGATGGATCAGAGGAGTCAGAAGAGCTTTTTTCTACCTACAGACTCTGAAGTTGCAGGTGCAAACTTTTACAGAGGCCATTTGTGCCACACATAAGTTGCCCTCATCCGAGATGGTTGAAACTCCTACCTCCTCTTTGGGGTCTCTAAGGACCCTGCAGGCTTTATATACTTTCCCTGTCCACCCATTGCTGGAAAAACTTATTTATACTGACTGGGAGAACCCAGATAAACTTTTTTACTCCTCCTCCGAAGTTTTCCTTGCTTGTCCAGTCCTCCTGGACTTTATAGTGTTTTTCCAATGCTTTTATTCAAGGGGAGATGCGCTTGAATTCACCAGTTAAATCGCCCTTCTGCCCCTGGAATTTGAACTTAGTTTTGGCTGCATTACCAAGACAGCCTTTTGAACCACTATGTCCCATTCCCTTGGTCCTTTTGACAAGGAAATATTTTTTTTTGTTTGCTATATCCTCCGCTAAAAGGATATCAGAATTGGCAGCTTTTTCTTGTGAAGAGCCATATTTAATAATCCACAGAGACAGAGCAGTGTTGCGTCCTCACCCAACTATTTTGCTTAAAGTGGTGTCAGGGTTCCATCTGAACCAGGATGTTACCCTGCCTTCTTTTTTTCCAGAACCACATTCTCTGGAAGAAAAATGATTGCACTCCATTGATGTAGTGAGAGCAATCAAGGTCTATCAGAAAGCAACGGCTCAGATACGGAAAACTGATGTTTTGTCTGTGCTCCCAGAAGGTCCCAGGAAGGACCAGGAAGCGTTGAAACCTACTATCTCTAAGTAGATTCAACAAGTTATTGTTCAGGCCTATGGTTTGAAGAGGAAGGTTCCTCCTTTTCATGTGACAGCGTACTCTACCAGAGCAGTAAGTGCTTCATGGGCAGTGCATCACCAAGCCTCCATGGCTCAGATCTGCAAGGCCTCAACTTGGTCTTCGGTCTATACATTCACTAGATTCTATCAGGTGCATGTGAGAGGGCATGAGGATGCCACTTTTGGGCGCAGTGTGCTGCAGGCAGCAGTATAGGTCCTCACGTCTGATGGCGGTCTGTCTTGATCTGTGTCTCCCTCCGCTCAAGTTGGCATTGCTCTGGGACAGGTGGAATATAACCCATTTAGTTATAATTAAGGCTCTGTGTCCCGTGATGTACTCCAAGAAAAGCATTTTACAGGTAAGCTGTTATATATATATGTGTATATACATGTACATCATTCATTTTTGCTTTTCTAATCTTCTCATAATGTGATTTCCCCTCCCCCAGTCCCCCTCTCTGACATCACTGTGACCTCCTCCTGTCTCCTGGATGGCAGCACAGTGGCCGAATGTTCGGTGAAAGGATCAGATCCTCGTTATTCCTGGAGTTTGGATGGAAGATCCGTCTCCTCACAAAGCCGGGTAACTCTTCCTCCTCCGGTCTCCGGAACCCTCCGCTGTGATGTCACCAATCAGATCAATAATCTAAGTAGATCCATCAACATCTTCTGTGCAGGTGAGTGAGAGAAATGTCTCCAGGCTGAATTTACTACTAAAGATTTTACTGAGAGATAAATTATTCCAGACACAAAGATTACATTCCAGGAAATACATAACAGAATGATCAGCGTCTATCAGAGCACCATTTGCAGATGAAGCCCAATTCCAGCTAAGACTTTTTTATAAAATATTACAACAGAGATAAGAAGAGTTAGAAATTCTGGCAGTTTTTTATTGCTATCTTGCAATCTTGCAATCTTGCTGTCTTGCTCCATATTGGGAAGATTTTCGTTCACTTCCTGTGTGGTCACCATGATAGGAAATGAGGGGAAATCTCCCCAATGGGTAATAAGGAACACACCAGCAGAGGAGAATTTATTTATTAAAGAAGATATATTTATACTAGAATGGCAAAAGAAATATTGATCAAGATGTAGACAAACAAACCGCAAGTAAACAATCTCCTAGCAAGTTCCAATGGCAGGAACAGGGAGCTGTCAGTTGCAGCGAGCACTCATTGGGCCAGATTCAGGTAGATGGGCGAATCTTTAATCTGGAGTAACGTTTCTCATTTACGTTACTCCGCCGTAACTTTAGGAGCAAGTACTGTATTCACAAAGCACTTGCTCCTAAAGTTGCGGCGGCGTAGCGAAAATGAGCCGGCGGAATTCAAATTGGGCGGGTAGGAGGCGTGTATTATGTTAACTATGCGTGATCCCGCGGCGAACGTACTGCGCATGCGTCGACTGTCAGTGCGCATGCTCCAAATTCTTTCAGGGAACGTCAATGACGTCAATCCCCATTCACGGACGTTTTACGCAAACGACGCAATTTTTTTTTTTCCGACGCGATGACGACGGCCATACTTAACATAGGATACTCCACTAGGGGGCTGCTTTATCTCTGTGCCGCGTATCTCTTACGGAAACGTCGGAAAGTCACTGCGTCGGGCCCGAATACGATCGTGAATTTCCGATTCCCGCTGATTAACATATTCTCGGCGTTAATCAGCGGGAACGCCCCGCGCGCCATTTTTAAACTTGAAGTTACGATACAACGGCAAAAAAAAATACAATTACGCCGCTCGTATAGTAACTCCAACCCGGCGTTTCATGTTTTCTGCTTACTGAAACGCCGGCTCAAAGTGAGAGTTATGCTGGAGTATCACTGATACTCCAGCCTAACTCTACCTGAATCAGGCCCATTGAGAGATCGGATTGTGTCCCCTGTCTGTGGGTTTCTTCTTTCAGTGAGTCAGTGAGCCACATTAATCGTGGACTGGCATCACTGGAGGCCATGATTGATGAAGGATTTACATTATGGGATTTTTTTTTTTTTTTTAGTTTACTTATTTTCTTAAATAAAGGACTTGTCAAAAAGCGCCTTTATTTACTATTTCCAACATTTTTTTTTTTTTTTTAACGAATAAGTAACCAGAGGTACTATGTACCCCTTACTCCTTCACATAGAGGGGGCTGATTTTTTTGAGGCACACTTTTTTCACGGGGGATTCGAGATTCAAGCAATCCCCCTCTTGAAGACCCCTCCACAACCACTAGTCCAGGGTTGTGGGGAAGAGGCCCTTGTCCTAATCAACCTAGGGACAAGTTGCTCGGCTAGGAGACCTTTGGCAGGGTACCCTCCCTACGTTGAGGGCATGTGGCCTGGTATGGTTTAAGAGAGGGGATGTATACTCCTTTCCTGAATTTTTTTTGCTGTATGGTCTTGTATGCAATTAAGTAAGACCCCCATTGAATTTTAGTACTTTTTTTGTGTAGGCTCACCCTTGACATCCATACCAGATCCTTATTAAGGATAAGGGTCTGGTATGTATTTTGAGAAGGGACTCTACACCTTTCTTATGTGTGTTCCTTCATTAACACTTTTACCTGATTCTCACCTAGGATAATGGTCTGGTATTAATGAAGGAAATGTGTTTGCCAACAGAAGTATGTACCCAGGACTTGTCACTAGCCAGTGATTTAAACAGCATTTTTATCTTTGTAAATGTCAGTATTGCTGTAGTAGGTTGTGTACATCGTAAAGGTGCCACTTCACAAGCTGGTTCATGGCCTCCCCGGGCATGTTAGTTATAGAAAATATGCAGACCATTATGCATTATTAAAGCGGATGGCCCATTAAAAAATATATTAAAAGCCAGCAGCTACAAATACTGCAGCTGCTGACTTTTAATATTAGGATACTTACCTGTCCTGGAGTCCAGCGGCATCCGCAGCAGAGGAGGAGCGATCACTCGTCTCTCTGCTGCTCCCCCCTCCATCCACGGTGAGGGAACCAGGAAGTGAAGCGCTCCGGCTTTACTGCCTGGTTCCCTACGGCGCATGCGCGAGTCACCCTGCGCCCGCCGATTGGCTCCCGCTGTGTGCTGGGAGCCGAGAGTTCCCTGCACACAACGGGAAAAAAACGTCTTTTGCCAAAGACTGCGGGCCGGAAGTGGGTGCAAATACCTGTCTTTAGACAGGTATCTGCACCCCCCTCCCCCCTGAAAGGTGTCAAATGTGACACCGGAGGGGGAGAGGGTTCCGATCAGCGGATCTTCACTTTAGGGTGGAGATCCGCTTTAAAATTGCTTTCCTCTCAAACAGTATATTTTTTTGGTACATGTCCCCAGGGCAGTGCTCAGCTTCCATGGCCATTTGTTTGAAGATCTCTTACTCATTAGCCTTAAAAATAGCCGTTAATGTAGCACCCACCCCTAAAGGGGCAGCTGAAGATTAGACAGGTTCTTTCCCAAAACAGTGCAAAGGCAGCCAGGCACTCGGCAACAGCTCCTTCACTCCGGCTCATAAAATCAGTCTAGGGGATGTCTTCATATAATTTTTTTGCTAAAGAAACTTGTATTAGGACAGGGTTGAGGAGTGTAGGGATACTTCAAAACATCAAACCCAACTTGCAGAGGACACTTCTCTATCAGTGGCAGTAGCACAAGGACAGGTTTACTAGTATAGTCTGTAGGTGTAGAGCTGAAGACAATGCAGGATAATATACAGTAGCATAAGCAGTTGTGGTCTAGGACAGTCTATAGGCAACACAGCTGAAGACCAAGCAGGATCATATAGCATGAGTAATTGTGGACTAGGACATTCTTTGGGTGCACAGCTGAAGACCATGCAGGAACATATCACAAGGTTGTAGACTAAGAAGGTCTGGATTCTTGCAGGTGGTGACCACAAGTTTGCAGCACACATAGACAGCAACCACAGCTTGAGACCATGAAACTGGATCTCAGGACTTGGGCTCTACTCACAGATCCTGGTAGTAGAGAACAAGTCCATGGGCTCTGTCCATAGAATAGTAGTCCAGTAGCAAGTCCAGAGGTGCTTCAGGGGCAGATGGCCCTGTGAAGCTTGCAGATCAGTTCCCTCTCAGCTCACAGATCCATCCCCACAGGGGGGAAAAGACAATCTTCCCAGGGATCCAGACAATTTAACAGCAGCCCAGCTACCCTCTGGGCACCCCTCCCAAGGGATTGGACAGGTAAAATATTCAGACTGGTTATTTTAATTCTCCCTCCATAAGCTCTAGAAATTTCTTCTAGAGGCAAGGGAAAGCATTCAATCTTCCAACTTGTGAATTCATGAACAGACCAGAGCAAACAATAGCTGCTCCTCTGATTACAGAGCAAGCCAAAAACTAAATTTACCTAGTAGTCTACCTAGGAGGGAGCTACATTAACATTCAGGTCCAATTGATTTTAGCAAGGTTCAGCACCCAAAGCTTCCTTAAGTTTGCAACTTTACCCTGAATCTGAACACCGGGTATTTGGCTGATCACTGGTAACATGTATGAAGTATGAATTTTATTTCACCCCCTTTTGGTCCAATAGTATGACTTGAGTGAAGGTGAGAAGTATTTGTTGCAAACTTTCCAGATGTGTCTCCCCTCTTGGGCTTCTGCCTGGTGAGGAGGATATTTCCTTCTTGGGTCTTGCCCAAGTCGGGGGGTCAGTATTGGAGGCATGGAACTCTTTTTAGCTACATCTGATGCCCTCTCCCCCTCTCCTGTGATGTGGTGAGAGATTACATCTTTCCTTCAAGAAAGTGACTGGAATCAAATTATTACAAACCCCCAACCCATGCCAAAGTAGGGGCTGTCATAAGCATTCCTCATGAGACCCTAAATATGCCCACCCTTTCCTGCCAAATCCACCAGTCATTAAAGCTATATTACAGTTTCTATGAATGAAACAGGATCTCTGAATGGATGGGGCAGAGCTATCAATCATTCTCCAATCGTATATCCTGTATCATTCATAGAAGCTGCAGTACAACTTCTCTGATAGGTGGATCTGTCAGGAAAGGGTGGGCATGTCCGGGCTTTCATGATGGGAGCCTGTGACAGACTTTTAGATGTATTAACCTCCACCACACCAGAAGATTGGGGGATGTGGGAGCAGGCCCGTCGCTACAGGACAGGCAAAACAAACAATTGCTTGGGGCCCAGAGCTGGCCTGGGGCCCCCAACTTCCTCTTCCCAGGCTGTAGCATGGCCAAGCTCCTCTTCCTTCCTCCTGGAGTCCTGTCAGTCCTGCCGTGTACCGGGCGTGGTACAGGAGATTTAGTTTCCTGTTCCCGGCCGGACTGACAGGAAGTGCACACTGAACACGGGAAAGTGAATCTCCTGTACCGCGTGGAACCCGGTTCGGGACTGGGGATCCATAACGATAGAACACAGGACTGACAGGAGGAAGAGGAGCTCGGCCATGCTACAGCGGCAGCCTACAGGGAAGAAGGGGAGGTGAGAATAGAAAACTATAGGGACTAGGAGGGGGGGGTGTATCGCGGCAGGTCGGCTCCCCTGCAGGAGAGCCCGTAGCTATACGTCGGCTCTCGCGCAGGTCACTCCCATGCGCGTGCCCGGTGGGCGCGATCGCCGCCGGGTACACGCGATCGCTCGTTACAGGGCAGGGACTGGGAGCTGTGTGTGTAAACACACAGCTCCCGGTCCTGTCAGGGAGAGAAATGCCTGATTGTCTGTTCATACAATGTATGAACAGAAGATCAGTGATTTCCCCTAGTGAGGCCACCCCCCCCCATACAGTTAGAACACACCCAGGAACATACTTAACCCCTTCCCTGCCCCCTAGTGTTAACCCCTTCCCTGCCAGTGGCATTTTTATAGTAATTCAATGCATTTTTATAGCACTGATTGCTATAAAAAATGACAATGGTCCCAAAAATGTGTCAGAAGTGTCCGCCATAATATCGCAGTACCGAAAAATAAAATCGCTGATCGCCACCATTACTAGTAAAAAAAAATATTAATAAAAATGCCATAAAAATACCCCCTATATTGTAAACGCTATAACTTTTGCGCAAATCAATCAATAAACGCTTATTGCGATTTTTTTTTACAAAAAATATGTAGAAGAATACGTATCGGCCTAAACTGAGGAAAAATATGTTTTTTTTTTTTAATATTTTTGCGGGATATTTATTATAGCAAAAAGTTAAAAATATTCATTTTTTTTTTTTTAAATAGTCGCTCCATTTTTTGTTTATAGCGCAAAAAATAAAAACCTCAGAGGTGATCAAATACCACCGAAAGAAAGCTCTATTTGTGGGGAAAAAAGGACGTCAATTTTGTTTTGGAGTCACGTCGCACGACCGCGCAATTGTCAGTTAAAGCAACACAGTGCCGAATCACAAAAAGTGCTCTGGCCTTTGACCAGCAATATGGTCCGGAGTTTAAGTGGTGAACAAGAACAACAATAATAATAATACCAAGAAACAAATAAAAGCCAACAAAAATCCTGAATACCTCAAATGCAGATATCACTGTGTGCAACCCCCCCAGAGTATGGTCATGTGACCCAATGCCTAGTCTGAAAGGGAGGAGTAGATTTTCATTGGCTGCTGGTCCCGATCACATGACTGGCCCCTGTAGAATCTTGCTGTAAAAGTTTCTGCAGTGAAGATATTTCAGGATTTTGGTGACTTTTTATGACTGTAATGGATTGGGGCGGATGGGATATTAGAGGGGGTCTTATTTCATTTAAGTACGATGTTACAGATCTCCCCATCTCTTTATCTCTCAGTTCCGGTATCAGATCCGGTCCTGGATGTGAGGTGTCTCCAGAATGGCGGTGCTGAGATCTCCTGCTGGGTGGAGAAGGGGACTGACCCCTCCATCTTCCTGACTGTGAGTGGAGAATTGGAGGAATATAATGTCACCAGATCAGAGTGGGTGGTCCGTGTCACTGTGCCTCCCGTGTCACCATCGGATTCCTGGAATATCAGCTGCTCAGCAAAAAATAGCATCAGTGAGAGATCCACCAATCAGATGCATGACGCTTGTCCAGGTGAGTGATGTGTGTCCTGTTCCTGATGAGTCCTGTCTATTAACTCTGTATATACCAGAGCAGTGTTCATCCTGTATACTGTATACCCCATTATAGAGCAAACATCAGTCACATCCCCCAGGCTGGTCAGGAATAACTGGGATCCTGTGATGTCATTGACCAAATATGGTCATATCCATAAATGGTAAATTACACCACCCAAGAGATCTTGTCCCTTTATATATATATATATATATATCAGCTGTAACTCCCCCCCCCCCCCCAGAGCTGTCAGTACACTCTACAATTTGTTTGTTAACGAGTAGGGTACTATGTACTCCAGTGGCGGCTGGCGCACAAATTTTTTTGGGGGGCGCAAACAAATGAAAAAAAAAAAAAACGCAATTGCAGCCTCACTGTGCCCATCAATTGTCACCACTGTGCCATGCCAAACGCAGCCACTGTGCCATGCCATCAATTGTTACTATGCCCACATCAATTGTTGCCACTGTGCCCTCATCAATTGCCACTGTGAACACATCAATTGCTACTGTGCCCACATCAATTGTTGCCACTGTGCCTACATCAATTGTTGCCACTGTGCCCACATCAATTGTTGCCACTGTGCCCACATCAATTGTTGCCACTGTGCCCACATCAATTGTTGCCACTGTGCCCACATCAATTGCCACTGTGCCCACATCAATTGCCACTGTGCCCACATCAATTGTTGCCACTGTGCCCACATTAATTGCCACTGTGCCCACATCAATTGTTGCCACTGTGCCCACATCAATTGTTGCCACTGTGCCCACATCAATTGTTGTCACTGTGCCCACATCAATTGCCACTGTGCCCACATCAATTGCTGCCACTGTGCCCACATCAATTGCCACTGTGCCCACATCAATTGTTGCCACTGTGCCCACATCAATTGTTGCCACTGTGCCCACATCCATTGACCCCACTGTGCTCACATTAATTGTCCCCCACTGGTGCCCACATCAATTGTCCCCATATCAATTGTCCCCACGTCAATTGTCCCCACTGTTCCCTGTAAAATGCTGCCATTCAGATTGCTCCCCCCCCCCGCCTGGCACTTACCTTTCTGGGGTTCGCCTACCTCCTTCCACTGTCCCTCGATGTCTTCTGCCGCCCTCGATGATGCTCCAGCCAATCAGGTTACGGATAAACAGAATCACTGAAACCTGATTGGCTGAGACGGCGTCAGTCTTATTCAAGGGACATAGCCCACTACGTTCCGAGATAAGACATCCGGGAGCTGAAGGACTGTACTGGGAAAGCCTATTAGAGCCACTGGTTATGACAGGCACTTCCCCACAGCCAACCAGCTGTCCTTAGTCAGATAATCGGCACCCTATGTCCGGTTATCTGACTAGGCTGGCCACAATAACATACACTCAGGCAATGCGTGAGTGTTTGTTATTTGCGCGGCGCTGCAAAACGAATTTTTAAATGCTTTAAAGGGCCCGTTTTTTTTTCTTTAAGGCTACAGGAGGGGGGGGCGGCGCCTGGGCGCCCCCTATGGACGGGCCGCCACTGATACTCATTCACAAAGAGGGAAGGTGGCATCTGGGTGTCCCCTCATTTTTAAATGAGGCTTCTAAATTCCAATAAGCCCCCTGCCTGTAGACCCCCACAACCACCAGGCCATGGATGTGGGGAAGAGACTCTTGTCCTCATTGACATGTTATCAAGGTGCTTTGCCCGGGGGGGTCCCTGCTGGCAAGGTACCCCCCTCCCCCATGGTGAGAATATACAGTTTTTTTTTAACTATCCCTGGCCCCTGTGTTTACATGGCTGGGGATTCTCTTCATCTTCAGCTCACATAACTGAAAATAAAGGGGCTCGCCAACTACCCTTTTCACTCCGGAGTCCGCTGTATCTACAAAGTGTGTAATCCAAAAGAAATATGAAAACAGCTGAGCAGAAAGCCCCAGAGAATCCAGTACAACAACATATCACTTATCCAAAAATAATTCTATACAATTAACACACGGCCATGTAGTAAAAAAAAAACACCTTACATAGAAAACTAAAGGAAATAACATACTGTACCATGGTATAAACCAGTGATGGCGAACCTTGGCATCCCAGATGTTTTGGAACTACATTTCCCATGATACCCATGCACTGTGCGGTGTACTAGAGCATCATGGGAAATGTAGTTCCAAAACATCTGGGGTGCCAAGGTTCGCCATCACTGGTATAAACAAACCCACCATGCCCTTTGTGAGACCCTGTTATGGCTTATAGGGTTTATACAAAGAACATATACTAATGAATAAATAGAGAACTCTGTGCTATGTTAATATAAAAAATATTAAAGAAGCTGATCCCCTATAGCAGTGATGGCGAACCTTGGCACCCCAGATGTTTTGGAACTACATTTCCCATGATGCTCTTGCACTCTGCAGTGTAGTGGAGCATCATGGGAAATGTAGTTCCAAAACATCTGGGGTGCCAAGGTTCGCCATCACTGCCCTATAGTGATGTGAAAACAACATTAGCAATGTGGTGGGTGTATAATAATAAGGGGGCGCTAATATCTGTTCCGTGGTGATGGTGTCTACTCTCAAGTCAACCATTTGATGCATTGGACTTAGCAATGCTTATCATTTAGTGACCATTGCTTCATTTTTTGGACCTGTTTGCACCTATATTTTGATGTTGTTATCATATAAGCACTTGCACTTTAACCCCTTGCTTACTGGGCACATATACCCCCCTCCTGCCCAGGTGAAATTTCAGCTTCCGGCACTGCGTCGCTTTAACTGACAATTGCGCGGTCGGGCGACGTGGCTCCCAAACAAATTTGACGTCCTTTTTTCCCCACAAGTAGAGCTTTCTTTTGGTGGTATTTGAATCGCCCGTGCGTTTTTTTATTTTTTGCGCTATAAACAAAAATAGAGCGACAATTTTGAAAAAAAAAATACAATATGTTTTACTTGTTGCT
Source organism: Rana kukunoris (assembly GCA_029574335.1). Lineage (NCBI taxonomy): Eukaryota > Metazoa > Chordata > Amphibia > Anura > Ranidae > Rana > Rana kukunoris. The sequence continues at coordinate 613,918,884 of CM056050.1, read as the reverse complement.
ATAATAAATATCCCAATTAAAAAAAAAAAAAAAAAATTCTCAGTTTAGGCCGATACGTATTCTTCTACATATTTTTGTTAAAAAAAAAAAAAATCGCAATAAGCGACTGGTTTTTGCGCAAAAGTTATAGCGCCTACAAAATAGGGGACAGAATTATTATTATTATTTTTTTTACTAGAAATGGCGGCGATCTGCGCTTTTTATTGGTACTGCGACGTTACGGCGGACACATCGGACACTTTTGACACATTTTTGGCGCCATTCACATTTATACTGCGATCAGTGCTATAAATATGCACTAATTACTGTATAAATGTGACTGGCCTTGAAGGGGTTAACACTAGGGGGTGAGGAAGGGGTTAAATGTGTATTCTAGGTGTGTTCTAACTGTGTGGGGGGACTGGGGGAGGTGACCGATCTGTGTCCCTATGTACAAGGAACACAGATCGGTCTCCTCCTCTCCAGAGACAGGACGCTGTCTCTGTGTAAAACGGCAATGAGAGATAATCTCGTATGTTTACATTTGAGATCATCTCTCATTGGCCGCACAGATCGCATTGCAAACGGCCACTCTGATTGGCCGTTCGCAGCGATCTGTAATTGTCTGTGTCCAAGGGACACGGCCAACACAGAGCTTCCCCGCTGCGCGCTTTGGAGCGCCTTAGGGTGCGGCCGTCAATCGACGGCGGCTTGGCTTTTCAGGTCCGCGCTGTAGCCGCCATTCGGCTATAGCGCGGCCCGCAAGTGGTTAAATCACTATTGTATTGTTGACCTTCTAGTTAATATATTGTTTCAAGCTAGAATTTGGAATTTATTTATCACCTACTATTAGTGCCCCCTTATTATTATACACCCCCCACATAGAACATATACAAGTAACTCTCTCACATGGTCATGTCCTCACCCGGCCCGCTGTCATTGTGTGATGATAATCTGACCTTCTTCTATTCTCCATGTTTACTGGACGAGTTATTAAATGGCCGGCTACGTCCTTATCAAGACAACCAGAATCTCTGCCCTGTTACCAGAGTGACTGTCCTGTTATACTGACACTGCTATACTGAAGATCTGATTGGTTTTGATATATAATATTATATTCTGTACAACTCTCTCATTGTACCCCATTATCTCCATTTTGAAGGTTGGTCTGGAATGTGGTCAGATTGGGGCCAGTACCTGCTTTATGGTGTGGTCGGTGTCCTCTGCACTGCGCTCCTCATCTTTATACTCACCAACCTGAAGAAGAGGAAGAATCGGAGTGAGGGGAGGACGAGGGGAGGGTGTCAGGAAGAGATGAATATGGAACCAATTTACTGCAATGCAAGGAACTGAAACATCTCCCCAGATTGTAACGCCGCGTACACACGATCATTTTTCGGCTTGAAAAAACAAAACAAAGTTTTTCCAACTTCATCATTAAAAACGACGTTCCCCCACACACCATCGTTTAAAAAAAAATGATGAACAAAGCGCGGTGACTAGGGACGAGCCGAACACCCCCGCGTTCAGTTCGCACCCGAACGTTCGAACAGACCGGCCGTTCGCGCGTACATTTAGAACCCCATTGAAGTCTAGGGGACTCGAACGTTCGAATTCAAAAACGCTCATTTTAAAGACCAATATTCAAGTTATTGTTGGAAAACGTCTTTGAGAACCCGGGTCTCGCCCCAGGGAACATGTATCAATGGAGCAGGACTCCTGAAAAAATGACCGTTTTTAAAACTTTTTTTCCATTGATACATGTTCCCTGGGGCAAGACCCGGGTTCTCAAAGACGTTTTCACAGGCATACTATAGACACCCAGCAGGTACAATATTTAAAGGAATTTTTCTTTTAATTTAAGCATCATTAAATCATTAAACGTCGTTAAAAAATGCATGACTGGTGCACTGCTAGAGTCCTGGCTCTTTAACCCTTAAAGCGGAGTTCCAGCCAAATTTTGTGTTTATTAAAAGTCAGCAGCTACAAAAAGTGTAGCTGCTGGCTTTTAATAAACACACACTCACCTGCTCCACGATCCAGCGACGCGCTGGCCGGGGGGTCCGCTCCTCTCCCCCCCTCCCCGGCCGGCGTCTTCATCCTAAGTGTGGGCGCCCGACCGTGACAGCCTTCGGCTTCACGGCCGGGCACCCACTGCGCATGCGTGAGCGGCACTGCGCATGCACGAGCGGAGCGGCCCGCCGCTGATTGGACAGGCGATCGGATGGGACCAGTCATGTGTCCCATGCGATCGCCTACAGGGAGGGGCTGCTGTAGGCAATTAAGCCTAATCACCTAACCAGCCCCTTGGCGGAAGCAGGAAGTGGGACAGGAAGTCCCACTCCTCCTGAAGCCCCCACTCCCCCCCCCCAAAAAAAAATTACATGCCAAATGTGGCATGTAAGGGGGTAAGGAGTGGGATTAGCGGAAGTTCCGAATTTGGGTGGAACTCCGCTTTAACCCGACACATCTTAAAATACTCTTAAACCTAAATCAACGACATGACACCTTCTGGATTAAATTGGCCACCAAAGGCCCCTTTTATTAATTCCAAAGGGTAAAGTAAATAACTATAAAATTAACCAATTTTAATAAATATATATAATTCTTTAAATAAATATATATATTTAAACATAACAACTTTTTATTAACCAAAACAACTTTAAGTATAGCGTACTGGGTTCCTGAGAGGAGGTAACACATGCTATGCCATGGGCTGACACCATCGCCAAAGTATTCTGGCCTCCAGTCGTGTTCATGCCAGCTCTGAGACTTGTTCGTTCCTTCAATGTTCAGCCCGATTGACAATAGCCCCTTTAGCAAGCTAGGGAAGGTGCCCATCCCCAGACAGGCCCCAAACCCTACCACCATCTTTGATATATACCAGAAATATATATCTACCCAGCACCAACCAACCCTCAGGAACCCCATACCCCTGCCCAGAACACCTGAAACGAAACAGGGAGGGAGGGAGGGAAAACCACCTATGTGTTGCTTCTTCCTTTCCTTGGCGCCGAATGAAACGCTCCGCCCCCATTCCTACTTATAGGGAGTTGCCTCGTGTCTCCAGCCCCCGCCCCCTACCTAACTAATGCTCCACCTCACATCCCTTTCCTGGAGCAACCTCCTCAGCGTTCCCCCAGTCATGCCGCCCCTCCGCCTAGGTTCCCTTTACTTTGGGGCTCTCTGCATGTTCGATTTTTTGTCGTTTTTCAGAAGCCGAAAAACGATGTGAAGCCCACACACCATCATTTTAAATGACGTTTTTAAAAACGTCGTTTTAATTCAATGCCGAAAAATGATCGTGTGTACGCGGCATCAGCCTGGAAATTGTATGAGAACAATAACACGGAGTATGTAAAGAAACTCAAACTCTGGTGACACTTACAGGGCCACCAACTTCTCAATTTTCAGCTGATTCAGCAGGAATTGGTTGGAATTTGGGCCATCCGGGGCCAGCTTGAGACTCTGGCTCAAAGTTGACAAGAGACTTGAGTGATTGGTGACCATTGGTGTCTGTTTGTATCTGAATGTTTTCTTTCTATATACAATATATTATTTTTTAAATACAGTTTTTGATTGTTTCTTTTTAGCTGACAATCACCTTAGAAGCCACAGAAGAATTGTATTATTGATTAACATACATATTATGTTTTCCTTTGCATTATCAATATAATTTTCTTATAGCTTTAATACCAACCTCTGATTGGGCCCCACCTCCTTCTCATCCCACCTCCTTCCCCAAGGTCTTATTGGTACATCACTCTGATAATCCCCCACCTCATTGAGAATCATGAGCAAAGAAGAAGAGCTTTGACTGTCATGAGGAGACCAAAATCTCTACTAGGAGAAGATAATTTACAAAGACTAGTGATAGAAAGTAAAAGAGTCCCTCTCCTCCATATCCTCCTCCTCCTTCTCCAAGCTTCTCCATTTCCACCCCCTCTATACCAGATGACCTATCATCAGCCTCAAATGATAAGGATGAAAGTATTTCAAGGGCTGTCAGAGGTTTACCTTATGGCACCTCCAATGGGAAGACATAGGCTTAGGCTACGTCTTCCCATTGGAGGACATACACTTACGTTTGCGTAAGCGTATGTCCGGCGTAAAGTTACCCCTGCTATATAGAGGCGTACGCAATGTTAAGTATGGATGTCGGGACAGTGTCGAATTTTTCACGTTTTACGTCGTTTGCCTAACTCGTCCGTGAATGGGGCTGGGCGTAAATTACGTTTGCGTCGAAACCAATGAGTCTAAGTGGCGTAATTTGGAGCATGCTCACTGGGATACGTTCACGGACGGCGCATGCGCCGTTAGTAAAAAACGGCACTTACGTGGGGTCACACTTAATTTAAATAAAACACTCCCACATCAAACACATTTGAATTAGGTGGGCTTACGCCGGCCCATTTATGCTACTTAGGACGCAAGTGCTTTGTGAATACGGCACTTGCCTCTCTAAGTTGCGGCGGCGTAGCGTAAAGAAGATACGCTACGCTCGCACACAGATCCGCTGATCTTTGTGGATCTGGCCCGTAGTGTGGACTAATATTGATTTTTTCTACCAATCCCTTCACTGGCTTCCCCTACCCCACCGTGTAAAATTCAAAATGCTAACCACAGCATACAAGGCCATTCACAACATCGCCCCATTCACATCACCAACCTCATCTGCAGATATGGCCCAAATCGTCCCCTCCGCTCCTCCCTGGACCTCCTGCTCTCTAGCTCCCTTGTTACTTCCTCCCATGCTCGCCTTCAGGACTTCTCCAGAGCCTCTCCCATCCTCTGGAACTCCCTGGCCCGGTATGTCCGATCAGCCTCTACCCTGTCCACCTTTAGGCGAACAAATTCCTATGCACACTGCACATATCTTATTTTGAAGTGAAAAAAAAATAAACGGGAACAAATACAATATTTAAAATGAAGAACAAGTAAAGTTAAATCAACAAACTTACCAGTATTTCAATGGGAACTATGGGCCTTCTTTTGGCTAATGAGATAGTCAATGTCCGATTCCATATTTGTCACTGCTAGTCGTAACAAGTAATGTAAGTATGCATCAGTTAATCTAGATCTGGTTGGAGATTTCAGATGTTTCATTCTGGAAAAAGTCTGTTCACAGACATAAGTGGCCTCATTGCAGCTTCCCCCGCCATCATTGCAGCCTTACTATGCCATCTTTACAGCCTTCCCAGCCATCATTGCAGCCTTAGGCCCCATACACACGATCGGACATATCCGATGAAAACGGTCCGCGGACCATTTCCATCGGATATGTCCGATCGGGAGTTTGATCCGATGGCGTGTACACACCATCGGATCAAATTCCCCGCCGCCGGACGGCGCGGTGACGCGGCGGTGACGTTGACGCCGCCACGTCACCGCCACGTCACCGCACCAGGAAGTAAAACACTTCCGCGCATGCGCCGAATCCATTCGGCGGCGGCGCGGCGGCGGTGGGGGACGACATGTCTGCTGGTAAGTGTACTAACCAGCAGACATGTCGGGCGGACAGATTCCACCGGATGGATTTCAAAGCATGCTTTGAAATCTGTCGGGTGGAGAAATCTGTCCGCTAGCCCATACACACGAGCGGAGATGTCTGCTGAAACGGTCCATCGGACCGTTTTCAGCAGACATATCCCCTCGTGTGTACGAGGCCTAACTGTGCCTTCATTGCAGCCTCCCATGCCATCATTGCAGCCTTGTTGTGCCATCATTGCAGCCTCCCCCGCCATCATTGTAGCCTCTCCTGCCATCATTGCAGCCTCCTCCGTCACCATTGCAGCCCTCCCCTGCCAGTCAATGCATGCATTATGCACAGCGGGCACCTCCCTCTGTGCGTCACAGAGCTTTGTGTGACAAAAGTCTGTGTGATAAAAGTCCCGCCCTCCTCCTAGATGCGGCCAAACTTTTCACACAAAGCACCGTAACACAGCTACAGCGGTACATCCGGGAGGGTCGGATTAATGTCCTCGGTGGGCCGCATGTGGCCCGTGGGCCGTAGTTTGAGGACTCCTGCTTTAGAATGTAAGCTCTTCGAGCCGGGCATTCCTGTACTTTCTGTATTGAATTGTACTGTAATTGTGCTGCACCCTTATACATTGTAAAGCGCTGCGTAAACTGTTGGCGCTATATCAATTGTGTATAATAATAATAATAATAATTTCTTAAATAGAAACTGCCTTATCCCACTCTGTACCTGTAAAAGTTTTTACCTATGATTTTTTTTTATTGTGCTGATAATTTGTACATTTGTCACTTAGACATTACAATATTTTATTTTGTAATTAAAAATTAAGCCTGCCTGCTCTCTCCTTTTTTATTTGCTTCCTATAGTCTCTCAGATAATTTACAATGTAATTAACATTTTCTGGCTGAAACCTGAATGAATACCCAACCTCTGCTTCTAAAATTGCCTCCTATTAATAAAGATGAGATTCTGTGCAGCAAAGTAGTGTCATTTTAATATAGTGTCTGAGACAAATATCAGTTTAATTGATTATTTTTGGCTAAGATATGACTTCTCCTTATTTGTAGGGAGGCGGTTATGCTTACACCTTTTGTGCTATTTTATCAATTTGTTTGTAAGTGCAACTTTTTATTAAACTTTTATCTGTTTAAACAGTTATTGCACTGTGAGCTTTTCTCTACCTCTCTGACACACTTATTGTCTAATATGATTCCCAGCGACTGATCATAACTAGCTGAATTATCATGGTGGACACACACACACATATACACAAGGATCTTTTTGGGATTTCTTCAGCAGCAGGTGGAGTCGGTGTTCAGCCTGAGTTCCAGCAAGTGATCATCAACAGCTGATTTCCAGTATTTTTGGATATGTTTGCACTAGGGATGTCCTGATACTGATACTAGTATCGGTATCGGTACCGATATCGAGCATTTCCCCGAGGGGGGAAATGCTCCGATGCCTCACCTGATACCTGGGCAGGCAGGGGAGTTGCAAGTCTTCTCCCCCGTGCTCCGTGCAGTCTTTCCTCCCCGTGCAGTCTTTCCTCCCCCCGTGCTCCATGCAGTCTTTCCTCCCCCGTGCTCCATGCAGTCTTTCCTCCCCCCGTGCTCCGTGCAGTCTTTCCTCCCCCCCCGTGCTCCATGCAGTCTTCTCTCCCCCCGTCAGTGGCATTCTTCTCCCCCCCCCCATCCATGCCGCTCTTCTCTCCCCCCGTCTATGTCGCTCTTCTCTCCCCCCGTCCGTGCAGTCCTCTCCCCAGTCGGTGCTGCTCCCCCCCCTCAATTTGTGAGGATGGAGAGCGGAGGTAAGAGCCGCTAAACCTGGCTCCTGCCTTTTCCGAATGGACAGAGTCAGTGATCACTGATTCTGTCCATTCATATAACTGAGCATTGTAACCTGTGTTTACGATAGTTCAGTTTATGAATGGAGAGGAGCTTCTCTCCATTCTTAGCTGAGGCTGCTGAGAAAGGGACTGGGAAATCTGTGTCCTTAGTCCTTTTTCTCTGTCTTAAAGGGGAGATTTCAGAGGTCTGTTAAGACCCCTAATATCTCACCAAAGACCCCCAACAGGGCTGATAAAAAAAAATTGCAATAAATATTTTAAAAAATAAATAAAAATGTAAATAAAAAAATAAAAAAAAACACACTGACAATTCACTCCCCCCCCCCCAAAAAAAAAACAAAAAACAACAAAACTAAAATCACTGTAAAAAAAAAAAAATTGTAAAAAAATGATAAAAAAAATGCCGCCACTGTCACATGACATTAAAAAAAAAGTATCGGTATTCGGTATGGGCGAGTACTTGAAAAAAAAGTATCGGTACTTGTACTCGGTCTCAAAAAAGTTGTATCGGGACAACCCTAGTTTGCACTGAACCTTTACTATTGTATTGTTTTGGATGGACATTTTCATTGGATCTAGCAGTTGATTCACATATGGATTATTTTTTTTACACACAGATTTTTTTGTTGATAAGGTTGTTTTTAAGATAACCATAAATTTGAACTCAATTATTAGAGTTTTTTTGCACCAATATATATATATTTTTTAATTTCAGACATTGTTTCACTGGTTTGTTTTAAAGTTTTTGTCATTTTGTATCAATTGTTTAAACACATTTGGTATTTGTATATAACTATTGACTTATACAGTTAGGATAATTTCCTTCTATTAACCACTTAACGCCCACCGCACGACTATGTACTTCCACAGAATGGCACGTACAGGCAGATGGGCGTATATATACGTCCCTGCCTTCTAGCTGGTCGGGGGTCTGATCGGGACCCCCTCCACTGCGTGCGGCGGGCGGCTTACCTCCGGGAGCGATCCGACTTGAGGGGGCAGCTGTTCATTTCTGTCCGCCCCCTCGTGATCGCTCCCAGCCAATCCCGTCGTGTCCCACCATGTCACTTCCTCTGCCTGTAAAATGTAAACACTGGCAGAGGAAGTGATGCAGCTCTCTTCTCGGCGGTATTTTATAACTGCCGAGAGGAGAGAAGACTCACACAGTAAGTTGCACCAACACTACACTTACACCACACACATAGGCACATTTAACCCCTTGCGATCACCGCCCCCCACCCCCCTGTCACAGTGTCACTGAATGCAGTGATCATATATGTACTGATCACTGCATTTAGTGTCAGTGTGACAGACAGTTAGTTTGACAGTCAGTTAGTGTTAGGTCCAGGGTAGCCCCCGTACCCCCCTAATAAAGTTTTAACCCCCTGATCACAGCCCTAGTTAACCCTTTCACTCCCTATTGCCAGCGTCACTAAGCAATCATTTTTCTGATCGCTGTATTAGTGTCGCTGTTGCCGCTAGGTAAATAATTTTTTTTATTGCGATTTTTTTTTTTTACTAAAGACATGTGGCTGAATACATTTTGGCCTAAATGTTTGACTAAAATTTAGTTTATTCAATTTTTCTTATAACAAAAAGTAAAAAATATTGTTTTTTTTTTTCAAAAATGTCGCTCTATTTTTGTTTATAGCGCAAAAAATAAAAATCGCAAAGGCGATCAAATACCACCAAAAGAAAGCTCTATTTGTGGGAAGAAAAGGACGTTAATTTTGTTTGGGAGCCGCGTCGCACGACCGCGCAATTGTCAGTTAAAGCCACGCAGTGCCGAATTGTAAAAACGACTCTGGGCATTTAGCAGCATATTGGTCCGGGGCTTAAGTGGTTAAAAATCATTGAACTCTTTTAAATCTTTTCAATTTTTTTTTTATAGAGTTACAGCACAAGTTTTCAATTAATAATTTGGTCTATTCAAGGTATACCTCAATGAAAACGTTTTGATGCTGAATTAAGCTTTCATTCTCCAACTTGCCACTTCTTTTCTAAATAGTGAGACTATTAAGAGCCAAAGCTCTTTTTACCTTTTCAAACCATCAATAACCCAGTGGCAAAGATACGTATGACACATCAGTTTGTTAAACCTTGAAGGAAATGATCTCGAAATCCATGCTCTTGGGATTCTACCCTTCACAAACTTGACAGGGAATTTCCTCAGACGATCTTAAGGTACTTACTTCCATAGTCTCAGGCCCGTACACACGACTGAGAATCTCATCGGGCTAAACTCATCGTTCCGCCCGACGAGGTTCTCGGCCGGCCGTCGAGTTGTCGAAAAAGGCGTCGAGCCATTAGTCCCGATGGCCCATCGAGGAAATAGAGAACCTGCTCTCTATTTTGGCTCGACGCCTCGCTCGTCAGTTTGCTCGGCGAAAACGTACACACGATCGAGCTTCTCGGCAGAATATGGATCTCAGCGAGCTTCTCGCTGGATTCTGCCGAGAAGCTCGGACGTGTGTGTACGGGGCCTCAGGCCTCGTACACACGACCGAGAATCTCGTCGTAAATGAAACGTCGTTTTCCTCGACGAGTTCCTTGTCAGGCTTGTCGACAATCTTGACAAGCTTTCTTTGCGTACACACTGTCAAGACCAAATCTCATTGTTCTCAAACGCGGTGACGTACAACGCATACGACGGCACTATAAAGGGGAAGTTCTATTCCACTGGCGCCACCCTTGGGGCTGCTTTTGCTGATCTCGTGTTACTGCGTGTTCGGTAAAAATTTGGTGAGAAACAATTTGCACTTTTCAGTCTGTTACAGCGTGACAAAAGTGCTATCTCCACTACAAACACTACTTTTACACAAGGTGCGCTCCCATCTCATACCTTATTCTGAGCATGCGCGGGTTTCTAAGAATACACACAAACGTAAACCAGCCCGACGGGAAACACGACGAGAAAATTGAGACTCCCGACGAGAAAAAAGAGAACTTGTTCTCTTTTTTTCTCGTCGAGATCGACAACAGTTTTCTCGACGAAAAACATACACGCGACCGTTTTCCTCTGCAAAAATGCTCTGCCAGCATTTTTCTTGATGGATTTTGCCGAGGAAAACGGTCGTGTGTACGAGGCCTCAGTCTTGGACTACCTTTAGGTTAAATTTTGTCTGTGCCACCGGCACTCAGTTTTATTAACTTCTTAAGGACCGCCTACTGTACATTTACGTCAGCAGAATGGCACGGCTGGGCACATCAACGTATATATAAGTTGGTTCTAGTACCCAGCCGTGGGTCACGGGACTCGCGGACCCGATCGCCGCTGCAGTGCGGCGATCGGTCCCCGGAGCTGAAGAACGGGGAGAGCCGTGTGTAAACACGGCTTCCCCGTGCTTCTCTGTGGCCGTAGCATCGATCGGGTCATCCCTGTTATAGGGGGACGTGATCGATGACGTCACACCTACAGCCACACCCCCCTACAGTTGTAAACACACACAGGGAACACACAAATCCTACAGCGCCCCTTGTGGTTAACTCCCAAACTGCAACTGTTTTTTCACAGTAAACAATGCAATTTAAATGCATTTTTTGCTGTGAAAATGACAATTGTTCCAAAAATGTGTCAAAATTGTCCGAAGCGTCCGCCATAATGTCGCAGTCACGAAAAAAATCGCTGATCGCCGCTATTAGTAGTAAAAAAAATTTTTTTTTATAAAAATGCAATAAAACTATCCCTTATTTTGTAAACGCTATAAATTTTGCGAAAACCAACCGATAAACGCTTATTGCGATTTTTTTTTTAACCAAAAATAGGTAGAAGAATACGTATCGGCCTAAACTGAGGAAAAAAAAAGTTTTTTTTTTATATATTTTTGGTGGATATTTATTATAGCAAAATGTAAAAAATATTGCATTTTTTTCAAAATTGTCGCTCTATTTTTGTTTATAGCGCAAAAAATAAAAACCGCAGAGGTGATCGAATACCACCAAATTAAATCTCTATTTGTGGGGAAAAAAGGACGCCAATTTTGTTTGGGAGCCGCGTCGCACGACCGCGCAATTGTCAGTTAAAACGACGCAGTGCCGATTTGCAAAAAGGGGCAAGGTCCTTTAGCAGCATTTTGGTCCGGGTCTTAAGTGGTTAACAAATTGCGTTTTTCAAACTCTCTGCTTTTTGAATGATTTTCATAGTGAGAGTCAGGACACTCTCTACGTTGCAGATAGAGAAAGGAGCGGTGTGTTAGTGGGCGTTCTGACTCTCCTGAAGTCCAAGGGAGGGGGGCGAGCACAACACTCCACACCAGGGAGAAAGCCTCGCATTACTGTGTGGAGTTACAGACAGAAGAACAGGAAGTGAGGATTTCTCAGAAGAAAAAGGACATTTAAAAGCAAAATGGAAGGATGAGGTAAGTGAAGGAGGACTGCACTAAGGTAAAGGAAGATATTTAGGGAAAGAAAATTGTACTTTTACAACCCCTTTAATCTTAATGGGTTGCTGTTGGTCACGTACCTCATAGTAGAGCCTGATTTGTAGGAGGGGGCCTGTTACGTACCTGAGTGTTAGGCCGCGTACACACGAGGGGATATGTCCGCTGAAAACGGTCCGATGGACCGCTTCAGCAGACATCTCCGCTCGTGTGTATGGGCTAGCGGACAGATTTCTCCACCCGACAGATTTCAAAGCATGCTTTGAAATCCATCCGGTGGGAATCTGTCTGCCCGACATGTCTGCTGGTTAGTACACTTACCAGCAGACATGTCGTCCCCCACCGCCGCCGCGCCGCCGCCGAATGGATTCGGCGCATGCGCGGAAGTGTTTTACTTCCTGGTGCGGTGACGTGGCGGTGACACGGCGGCGTCAACGTCACCGCCGCGTCACCGTGCCGTCCGGCGGCGGGGAATTTGATCCGATGGTGTGTACACGCCATCGGATCAAACTCCCGATCGGACATATCCGATGGAAATGGTCCGCGGACCGTTTTCATCGGATATGTCCGATCGTGTGTACGAGGCCTGAGCCTGAAGCGTGGAGGGAGACCTCCCGTACAACCCCGGCTCGGAGACCACTGGAGTGGAGACAGTGGTGGTAAGAGCACGGTGAAGTGCAGGTGTCAGTTCTGGTTGTGGCTGCTGGTGAAACAGGAACTGCCGAACAGGAAGCAGGTGATGCTGGTAGGCAGGTAGAGGATACAGGAACAACAGGTGCCGATCAGCACAGCGGCCACAAGGGGTCAGCAGAGTAGTAGATGTAAATCACCGGAGTCAGACAAGCCGGGTCATACACTTGAAGCAATAGCATAAACGGTAGACAGGAGAATAATCAGAGTCCAGGCCGGGTCCAGGCAACGGGTAGTCAGGCTGAATACAAGCAGGGTCGACAAGCCGGAGTCAGGGTTGGAGAAGGCAGCAGGGTCAGAAGGCCGGATCATATACTAGAACAGAATGCTTAATGCAAAGGTAGAAACACGGAACACATGCAGATCAAACCGCGATGTGCGACATTAAAGCAGTGTCCTTTATAGGCAGCCGGACACTGCGTATGACGTGCGCACGCAACGGCAGCGCCCCGCGCACCAGTGCGTCCGAGAGCCATGGTCCGCGCATGCGTACAGGCGCACGACCACGGAAGCGGACAGAACGTCCCTGACAGGGCCTCTGTTACAGCCCTGGCTCAGGAGCCACTGGAGTGGGACAGTAGCCTGAGGTAGGAGTGCCTGTGAGATCTGTGGCAGCTGGCACTGATGGACGAATGATGATCCACCGGGAAGGACCGGGATGCAGGTGAGAGCAGAGTCCCGGCTCGCCACAATGACAGACAAGGAAATTTGGAATAGAAAGCCGCACACCGCAAGGGGACACCAATAAAACCTCTCTATTGTAATGCAGACAGATGCAGTCACAGGAAGGAACGGAAGGTTAACATGTTTCACACATCTTGTGCTTCGTCATAACCAGGGTATGAATAAGATGTGTGAAACATGTTTACCTTCCATTGCTTCCTGTGACTGCATCTGCCTACATTACAATAGAGAGGTTTTATTGGTGTCCCCTTGCGGTGTGCGGCTTCCTATAACAAGTTTCCTCATATAGAAGATAACCACAGATCTAAGAGATATCATAACCATGGTCACTTCCGAATCTCCCCAGAGAGATCATTTGTACATAATAATATGAAATCTCTAATTCAGAGTTTAACTGTTTCGGGATTCTGGTTTCCACTTAGGAAAACAAATCTGAATACCTCTGCCATGTTAGAGGGTGACTGTGTGTTGTACTGAAACCCAACCAATATCGGTGTTAAGGTACTGGAACCAAATATTTTGCTAAATTTGGAGGTTTTATTGTTATTAAAGGCATTTAACCACTTAAGCCCCGGACCAATATGCTGCTAAATGCCCAGAGGTGTTTTTACAATTCGGCACTGCGTCGCTTTAACCACTTAAGACCCGGACCAAAATGCTGCTAAAGGACCTTGCCCCTTTTTGCGATTCGGCACTGCGTCGTTTTAACTGACAATTGCGCGGTCGTGCGACGCGGCTCCCAAACATAATTGGCGTCCTTTTTTCCCCACAAGCAGAGCTTTCTTTTGGTGGTATTTGATCACCTCTGCGGTTTTTATTTTTTGCGCTATAAACAAAAATAGAGCGACAATTTTAAAAAAAATGCAATATTTTTTACTTTTTGCTATAATAAATATCCCCCAAAAATATATAAAAAAAAAACATTTTTTTTCCTCAGTTTAGGCCGATACGTATTCTTCTACGTATTTTTGGTAAAAAAAATCGCAATAAGCGTTTATCAGTTGGTTTTCGCAAAATTTATAGCGTTTACAAAATAAGGGATAGTTTTATTGCATTTTTATTAATTATTATTTTTTTTACTACTATTTTTTTCGTGACTGCGACAATATGGCGGACACTTCGGACAATTTTCACACATTTTTGGGACAATTGTCATTTTCACAGCAAAAAATGCATTTAAATTGCATTGTTTACTGTGGAAATGACAGTTGCAGTTTGGGAGTTAACCACAGGTGGCGCTGTAGGGGATGTGTGGCTATGTGCTTTGTTTACAACTGTAGGGGGGTGTGGCTGTAGGTGTGACGTCATCGATCGCGTCCCCCTATTACAGGGATGACGCGATCGATGCTGCGGCCACAGAGAAGCACGGGGAAGCCGTGTGTACACACGGCTCTCCCCGTTCTTCCGCTCCAGGGACGGATCGCCACACTCCAGCGGCGATCGGGTCCGCGAATCCCGCGGTCCCGGTCCTGGAGCTTCGGACCGGGTCACGGGCGCGCGCCCGTGGGCGCGCGCCCGCGACCCACGGCTGGGTACTAAAATCAACGTATATATACGTTGATGTGCCCAGCCGTGCCATTCTGCCGACGTAAATGTGCAGTAGGCGGTCCTTAAGTGGTTAACAGACAATTGCGCGGTCGTGCGACGTGGCTCCCAAACAAAATTCACGTCCTTTTTTCCCCACAAATAGAGATTTCTTTTGATGGCATTTGATTGCCTCTGCGATTTTTATTTTTTGCGCTATAAACAAAAATAGAGCGACAATTTTGAAAAAAAAAAAATATTTTTTACTTTTTGTTATAAGAAAAATTGAATAAACTAAATTTTAGTCAAACATTTAGGCCAAAATGTATTTAGCCACATGTCTTTAGTAAAAAAAAAAAATTGCGATAAAAAAAATTAGCTACCTAGCGGCAACAGCGACACTAATACAGCGATCATAAAAATGATTGCTTAGTGACGCTGGCAATAGGGGGTGAAAGGGTTAACTAGGGCCGTGATCAAGGATTTAAAACTTTATTAGGGGGGGGGGTACGGGGGCTACCCTAAACCTAACACTGACTGCCTGTCACACTGACACTAAATGCAGTGATGAGTACATATATGATCACTGCATTCAGTGACACTGTGACAGGGGGGTGGGGGTGATTGCAAGGGGTAAATGTGCCTATGTGTGTGGTGTCAGTGTAGTGTTGTGCGACTTACTCTGAGTGTTCTCTCCTCCCCGCGGTTTGAAAATACTGCCGAGAGGAGAGCTGCATCACTTCCTCTGCCTGTGTTTACATTTTACTGGCAGAGGAAGTGACACGGCGGGGGCTCGCGCGATTGGCTGGGAGCGATCACGAGGGGTCGGACAGAAACGAACCGCCGCCCCCTCAAGGTGGATCGCTCGCAAAGGTAAGCCGCCCGCCGCACGAAGCGGAGGGGGTCCCGATCGGACCCCCGACCCGCTAGAAGGCAGGGACGTACCTGTACGCCCATCTGCCTGTACGTGCCATTCTGTGGACGTACATCTGCGTGCGGCGGGCGTTAAGCGGTTAAATGGTCTCCTATCCTGTCACTGACCCTTCCAGACGTCCCACCAACATATGAACTTCCACACACATTACAAGTCATAAGATGAACAATACAGTGGAACCTCAGATTGCGAGTAAAGCAGTTTACCAGTGTTGTCACAAGAGCAGCAGGATTCAAGCTGCTGTACTGCATTTGGTCAGAGGTGCAGGGATGTCAGTGACACTCGGAGACACTCAGAGATGCTCTGAGACACACGGTTCTCTAAAGTGTCTTTGACACCTACGCACCTTTGACCACTTACAGTACTACATACACCAGCAGTCACTGTGGAACACATTATCTGAGTTTCCATTGATTCCTATAGGAAAACTTGCTTTGATATACAAGTGCTTTGGATTACAAGCATGCACCTGGAACGGATTATCCTCGTAATCCAAGGTTCCACTGTATTTCTTGTTTTACATTTCAAATACTGTATAGGCAGTTTTCCAATTTCTGTCCTGAGGAGGTAGAACTAATCCATTTAGTGTCATTTAACCACATAACGACCAATGCACGCAGATATACGCGCCTCGTGAGTGCGCTCGCGGGTCACGGGAACTCGATGTTCCTCGGCAGCCTGTGATTGCGGTCGGCAAAGGCAGAACAGGGGATGCCTATGTAAACAAGGCATTCCCCTGTTTTGCCTAGTGACATGTCACTGATCTACTGTTCCCCATGATCGGGAACAGTGATCAGTGATGTGTCACTGGTAGCTCTTCCCCCTTAAGCCCTGTACACACAATCGGATATCTGATGGAATCGAATCCGATGGATTTTTTTGTCAGATATCCGATGAAGCTGACTTTCATCAGTCTTGCCCACACACCATCAGTCAACAATCTGATCATGTCCAACGTGGTGACATAAAACACTACGATGTGCTGAGAAAAATGAAGTTCAATGCTTCCGAGCATGCGTCAACTTGATTCAGGCGTGCATTTTTGACCGATGCATTTCCCCACAGACGATCAGTTTAACCAAGAAAAATTTAAAACAGGTTCTATTTTTTTTCACCGATGGATAAAAAAAAAAACGATGGGGCCCACACACGATTGGTTCGCCCGATGAAAACGGTCCATTTTCATCATACGAACCGATCGTGTATACAGGGCTTAACAGTTAGAATCACTCCCTGGGACACACTTCAGCGCCACCTAGAGGTTAACCCCTTCACTGCCAGTTCCATTTTTACAGTAATCAGTGCATTTTTATAGTATTGATCGCTGTAAAAATGACAATCGTCCCAAAAATTGGTCAACATTGGCCGATGTGTCTGCAAAAAATTCACAGTCAAGATAAAAAATCGCAGATCACCGCCATTACTAATAAAAAAAAAAAAAATAATAATAAAAATGCCATAAAACTATGCTCTATTTTGCAGACTCTATAACTATAAATGATGCTATTGTTGCGGAGGACTTTTGTGAGCAGGGTGAGCTTCTTTCTGTTCATTGCCGTCTGCTGTGATATGTCTGTATATAGGGAGATGCCATTAAATGATTCTGGTAGTGCAGGGCTCTGTTTGGCTGCCGCCATTACATGTTCTTTGACATGGTAGTAGCGAATACGTGCCAGGGTGTCTCTGGGTGCAGTGTCAGACAGAAATTTAGGTTTAGGTATGCGGTGGGCCCTATACATGCATAGGTCAATAACGTTCAGAGATGGAATAAGGGCCTTCATGAGGCGTTGCACAAAGTTTGTTGATTCGTTTGGGGGTATGGATTTGGGTATTCCCCTAAATTTGATATTGTTGCGCCTCAAGCGATCTTCTAGGTCCGCCATTTTGTATTGGAGGCGTTGCATCTCGGATTCTTGGTCAGCATAGGCATCAACAAGGTCATTATGTGCATTATGAGTACATATCTGAGATTTTAGTTTCTAAGTGTTGGATTTTAACAGTGTGTGTTTGGACAGTCTCATTTAAGGGTGCAAACATGTCTGAAAAATCATTGAACAGAATGCTTCTGAGGGAGAGAAGCATGTTTTTCACGGTATTCCTAGAAATGGGTTGTTCTGTGGCTGGGAACCCATCAATTCATAATCCTGGGTGCATGTTCTCCAGAGACCTGGGGGGGAATGCTCTGCAGTACAGGGGAGAATTCATCCCCATTCCTGTTGCTTAGTTTTCACTGGGCTGTGAATAGTGGGAGTAGATGGGGAAAGTGTTCTTCATGCATCTCCCTATAGATTAATTGCCGGGTTGGGACCGGCCGCTCTTATGGAGAGGCCTTGGTTACCCTTACATCCTGTCTGTCTTTCCTCCGCATAATGATATAATCATTAAAATGCCAGTGTTTGGAACGTGGGTGCATCCGGGACGTCTTTTTACGATTAAGCAGGTGGAAGATGGTTTTGGCGATGATCAGATTATGAGCCACGCTTGTCTTCCATAACAATAAGCCATTGTAATAGAGTGCTTGTTGCGCTAAATCAAAAAAATATATTGTGACAAAGTCGTAGAAATAGCGATAATGTTATGCAGCAAAGTCGCTGATCTTAAGCAATAAATACGGCTTTACAAATATATAATACAAAACAAAATGGCCTACTCCAATTTAGGAGGCTAACTGACAGTAGTGTCCCTCACTACACTGTACTGGAGGGGCTATTCCGGCCTCCAGTATAAAACAAACAGAATAACAGTCCAAAATAAACAAATCTGTGACAGACCTTGTTCCTTTAATGCAGACAGTTTCCAACCTGTCTGTCCAGCTCAGCATACCTCTCACACTGAACTCTCACTTCCCACTTCCTTACCAGGTGAGTGTTAATTAATAGGGGAAGAGAGGAGGTTTTACCTGTTGGCCAGGCTTAACCCCTTCCAGGGCAGGGAACGCTGACTTTTCCAGTCTCTCACTGGTGTACATACAATTGTGTACCTTGTCACACATCCTCCCCCCCAGCTTAACACTTGGGTGGGAAGCGGCCACCTCTACAAACCCAAGCACTCGGGACAGAGCATCTGCATTACTGTGGAGGAGACCGGCCCTATGTCGTAACACAAAAGTAAAGGGCTGTAGGGACAGAAACCACCTTGTGACCCGAGCGTTCTTGTCCCTGTTGGTGTGCATCCACTTTAATGGAGCATGGTCTGTGACGAGGGTGAACCGCCTGCCCAACAAATAGTAGCGGAGTGTTTCTACTGCCCACTTGATTGCCAAACACTCTTTTTCCACTGTGGCATAGCGCTGTTCTCGAGGTAGCAACTTCCGACTCAAATACAGCACAGGGTGTTCCTCACCATCCACATATTGGGACAAAACTGCACCCAGACCCACCTCTGAGGCATCGGTCTGGAGAAAGAACTCCTTTCTAAAGTCAGGAGCCACAAGCACAGGTTGGGCACAAAGCGCTGCCCGCAGACCAGCAAAGGCTTCCTCAGCCTCGCTGTTCCACTTTACAGTGTCTGGACTTCTGGCTTTAATAAGGTCAGTGAGCGGAGCAGCCCTCGTAGCAAAGTGAGGAATAAACCTCCGATAGTAGCCTACAATCCCCAAGAAAGCTCTGACTTGTTTTTTCCTCAATGGTCTGGGCCAGCTCTGTATAGCTCCTATCTTGTTCATTTGTGGTTTAACAAGTCCTCTGCCAACCAGGTAACCCAAGTATCTAGCCTCTGCTAGACCCAAGGCACATTTAGAGGGGTTAGCTGTCAGACCCGCTCTTCTAAGAGTGTCCAAGACTGCCTGTACTTTATCCAGATGGCTTTCCCAGTCCGGGCTATGAATGATCACATCATCCAAGTATGCGGCTGCATACTCAGTGTGGGGCCTGAGCAACTTATCCATTAGCCTTTGAAAAGTGGCTGGAGCCCCATGGAGGCCAAAAGGCATGATCCTGTAATGGAATAGGCCATCAGGAGTGGCAAAGGCTGTCTTATCTCGGGCGCGCTTTGTCAATGGGATCTGCCAATAACCCTTTGTCAGATCCAACGTGGTGAAGAAACTATCTTTGGCTAATCGCTCTACTAGTTCATCCACCCTAGGC
Organism: Rana kukunoris; assembly: GCA_029574335.1. NCBI lineage: Eukaryota > Metazoa > Chordata > Amphibia > Anura > Ranidae > Rana > Rana kukunoris. The sequence continues at coordinate 613,899,284 of CM056050.1, read as the reverse complement.
AAGGGGTAGGTGTCAAACTTAGACACCTCGTTTACCTTCCTGAAGTCATTACAAAACCTGATGGACCCATCAGGTTTGGGCACTAGAACAATGGGGCTGCACCACTGGCTATGAGACTCCTCTATCACTCCAAGCTCAAGCATTTTCCTGATTTCAGCCCTTACAGCTTCCTTCTTGGCCTCCGGAATGCGGTAAGACTTCACTCTTACGACAACCCCTGGTTCTGTAATAATGTCATGGGTAATCTCTCAGGTTTGTCCAGGGTTGGGGGAGAAGACATCGTTATTCCTCTCAACCAAGCCTCTAGCTTCTTTTATTTGCTCAGGTGTCAGCTCTGGAGAGATTGTCACCGAAGGACTAGGTGCCTGTGGACCAGGTGTGGTGTCCCCCACTGCGGCCATGCAGTCCTCTCTAGTCCTCCATGGCTTAAGAAGGTTTATGTGGAACACGGCCTCCTTCTTCCGGCGTCCCGGCTGACTAACTTTATAATTTACTGGGCTCACTTTTTCCAACACCTCATAGGGTCCCTGCCACTGTGCTAGAAGTTTGCTACTAGAACCATTACTCTGTCCCCTCTTTCAAACTGTCTCACTAGGGCCCTCTGGTCATAGTAGGACTTCTGCCTACTCTGCGCCTGCTCCATATGCTGGCGAACAAGAGGGGCAATCTGAGCCATACGCACCCGCATATCTTCAACATACTGGAGGACATTGGTCCCAGTTACCCCCTGTTCTTCCCAGGTTTCCTTTAGGATATCCAGAATACCCCTGGGATGCCTACCATATAAAAGCTCAAACGGGGAGAAGCCCGTAGAACTTTGGGGAATCTCTCGAACTGCAAACAACAGGTAAGGAAGTAACAAGTCCCAATCCTTCCCATCCCTGCTAACGACTTTCCTCAACATCCCCTTTAGGGTCCGGTTAAACCTTTCTACCAACCCATCTGTCTGGGGGTGATACACTGACGTTCTCAGAGTCTGTACATTAAATAGCTGACATAGCTCTTTCATAAAACGGGAGACAAACGGAGTCCCCTGATCCGTGAGCAATGTCCTGGGTATCCCCACCTGTGTAAACATCTGAACCAACTGTTTTGCAATACTTTTAGCATTCGCCTTACGTAGTGGAATGGCCTCCGGGTATCTGGTGGCATAATCGACGATGACAAGGATGTACTGGTGCCCTCAAGCTGTTTTCTCTAAGGGACCCACTAGGTCCATGCCAATCCTCTCAAATGGAACGTCAACTATGGGGAGAGGTATGAGTGGGGCTCTCAACTTCGGTCTGGGAGATGCCAGCTGGCATTCCGGGCAAGAAGCACAATACCTTTTAATCCCCTCATATACCCCAGGCCAGAAGAACCTCCTGAGCACCCGTTCTTGTGTTTTCTCCACCCCTAAGTGTCCCCCCAGCAGATGAGAGTGAGAGTAATCCAGGATTTTTCGGGTGTATGATGAAGGCACAACCAGTTGTTCAAGCTCTTGTCCCTCATCGGAGGTTACTCTGTAAAGAAGATAATTTTTAAGGATAAAATAGGGATAGGCCTTTCCTGTTACCCCTTCTACTGGTACCCCATTAACCTCTACAACATTACTCCTGGCTTCCTGCAGCAGGGGATCATCTGCCTGGTCACGGCCAAAGCCACTACCCGAGATATCCAGGATATCTGTATCCCCCTCATCGTCTTCACTGGTAGCCTCTGGGGCGGGTTCCGGTTGACCAACCTCTGCCTCATCTTCTGTCTGTCGTGGGGCCCCGCCTCTCCTGGACTGCTCCCCACGCTGATTCAACAGGACTTCCTGGACAGCCCTATTAAATCTTAGCTTGCTTTCCCTGCGTTCCCGTCTTGTTTTACCTCTTTTTGGATTAGAGATATACAAGTCAGGATGACCAAAGGGAAATACTTCATGGACCCCTGTATTTCTCTGCTCCACTTCAGGTTCCCCTTGTTCTCCACTCACAGGGGGCTGTAACAGAGCGTGGAAATTAGGGAAATTCCTTCCTATTTTCAAAGGATATGGTAGACGAGGAACTACCACAGCTACGATCCTTACCAAACTGCCCTGTACTGACACTTCTGTTGGCAGTAGGATACCGCACAGTACACCCATGAATACACAACACCCCCATGGTTCTATGCTTCTGAATCCAGCAAGGTTTTACCAATTTACTGGCTACCAAAGTCCACCAGGGCCACTGTCTCTTGTTTGTGCAGCAGGACAGGTACTCGGAAGGTATGTCCCCCTTCTACCAGGCCTGCTAAACAAATGAGCCCACAAAAGTCAGAGGAATCTTCCCCTAGTCCACACTGCATTGGCTCAGGAAGATTGGGGCATCTCGCCCTGACATGTCCTTTGGCGCCACACTCAAAACAAGTTATGGAGTTTCTCCTAGGGTGGTCCTCTTTCCCAGGGTTTTGACTTCTAAAGTCTGTTTTGGAGAAACGGGCTCCGGATCCGAAGTCTGCTTCCACTCCACTCCTCCGGTCTCCTGGTCTCTGTATTTTCCCAATCGTCCTAGAGATTGATCGGTCCAAACTTTTGGTAGATAGGTACCGCTCCACTTGTGCGACCATACTATCACAGTCCAGGGGATTTCCCTGAGTGACCCACTCCCGGAGGCCATTTGGAAGCTCTCTCACTTCCGCGCCAGATGAATTAAATCGAACATCTGGGATCTTGGCGCTTTTCCTTCTTTAAACCTCCAGTTGTAGAAACGCTGGGCCCTCACTGTGGAAGTCACCCCTAAGCGAGCCAGGATCTCTCCTTTCAGTTTGGGATAGTCTGCAGCAGCCACCTCATCCAGATCAAAATAGGCTTTCTGTGCTTCTCCCAGGAGGAAGGGTGCAATGATTCCAGCCCACTGTTCCGGGGCCCAGCCTTCTCGGTTAGCGGTCCGTTCGAACGCCAGTAGGCAAGTCTCCACATCATCATCCGGGGTCATTTTCTGCTGACAGCTGCTTGCACGTATTTGGCTTACCCCCCTTGCTGGTGGGTTAGAAGACCCTTGGGTAGTCATGTGATCCAGGTTTGCTTTGAGAACAGCATGGTCTGACTTTTGTGCTTCAGCTAGCTGTCTATTAGTTTCTTGTTGTGCTGCAGCTACCTGTCTATTAGTTTCTTGTTGTGCTGCAGCTGAGGCCGCTATCTGTCTATTAGTCTCTTGCTGCACAGAGACCGCTTGTAACAGGGCTTTCACAATATCTACCATTTTCTGGGTCCTGTACCGATACCGATACTAGTACCCCCGATGCCTGGCCGAATACTCACCCCCCCCCGCCGCACCATCGCCGCATATCCCTGCCGGATCCCCGCCGCTAAGTTAATACGGGCGGGGAAGATAACAGCTTTCATTTGAATAGCTGTATCGTTTCCCGCCGCGCCGCACATAGACACTCCCCCTTGCTCGTGATTGGACAGATCCCGAGCAAGTGGGAGTGTCTATACGCGGCGCGGCAGGAAACAATACAGCTATTCAAATGAAAGCTGTTATCTTCCCTGCCCGTATTAACTAAGCGGCGGCAGCGGCGATGCGGCATCTAGGTATGTGGGAACTGGCTGCATATATGGGGGATATGGAGGTGACATAGCTGCATATATGGGGGTGACATGGCTGCATATACGGGGGATATGGAGGTGACATAGCTGCATATATGGGGGTGACATGGCTGCATATATGGGGGATATTGGAGTGACTTAGCTGCATATATGGGGGTAACATGGCTGCATATATGGGGGATATGGAGGTGACATAGCTGCATATACAGTATGGGGGTGACATGGCTGCACATACGGGGGTGACATGGCTGCATATATGGGGGATATGGGGGTGACATGGCTGCACATACGGGGGTGACATGGCTGCATATATGGGGGTGACATGGCTGCATATAAGGGGGTGACATGGCTGCATATATGGGGGTGACATGGCTGCATATATGGGGGACATGGCTGCATATATGTGGGGCGACATGGCTGCATATATGTGGGGGGACATGGCTGCATATGTGTGGGGACATGGCTGCATTTGTGGGGGGACATGGCTGCATATGTGTGGGGACATGGCTGCATATGTGTGGGGATATGGCTGCATATGTGGGGGGACATGGCTGCATATGTGTGGGGACATGGCTGCATATGTGTGGGGACATGGCTGCATATGTGTGGGGACATGGCTGCATTTGTGAAGGCACATTTTAAAAAAAAAAGTATTGGTATTCGGTATCGGCGAGTACTTGAAAAAAAGTATCGGTACTTGTACTCGGTCCTAAAAAAGTGGTATCGGGACAACCCTAATATATATAAACTACAGCAGCTGACACAATATTGTTGGATACAATGGAAAATAATGAAAGTTGTGGTGTAGCGGTAAAATAATATTAAAAAATTCATATGTAACATTCCAATAAATGACAATTGAAATGTGGATCCAATCCAAAGTTCATATGTATCACTCCAATAGATGGCAATCTGAAATGTGGATCCAATCCAAAATAAATCCAGAAGAGAGGAGTAATCAAGTGCAAGGATAAAAGCCGAGCCTCCACCAACACCCAAACACACTGACCCTTACTGTCAGTACATATAAAATGCACATGTAGGATATTCCAACCCAAGGAACAGATGGAACTCTTGATTCACAGGATAATAGATCATTCAAAGAAAAAACATCCACCACTTCTCCTTCTATGGACTTGTAATTTCAAAGTGAGCTTGGCGATCAGCAAGGCATATAACCCAATAGGCTCCAATAGCATGAACACATGTGTAGGAAAGGAAAACAAAAACACAGCTCCTTGCGCAGACATCCCATTAAACAAAGGTTTATTTTAAATGGTGTAAGGATGTACTCACATGTAAAATATAAAAAGCAGGCATGTAGTTATGAAACCACCTGCGCTTCCTACAAGTAAGATGGCGCTCCTCCGTTCAGCCCTCCAATAGGAAAATAGCGTCAGGTTTCCTCCACTGGCCCGAACGTTTCTCCACCGATGTGTGTCATCAGATGGGGCATGGCTGAACGCTGTTTATATAGGAAGCAAAAGTAAACTGAAAACCGGAAGTGGACTAAAAATTCTATTTTTCCAATGCTGCCATCGCAGGCAAAGTAATCAGACCCCACGCTCGCGTTTAATTCGCCAAGTAGAATCAACCTATCAGTGCGCTTTACAGATGAGAGTAGAGCATTGAGATCTTCAAAAAACTTGTTCTTTACTTCATCCGGATTGGTCATTGTGGGTGCGTAGGCGCTGATCAGTGTGGCTTACTTTCCACTATGCACTATATACAATATCATGGGGCTACTTTTTTATTTATTTTTTCAGCAAAAAACTTGTGTGGAGCCCCCACTAAAATCCATACCAGACCCAAAGGTCCTGGAATGAATTTTGAGGAGACTTCACATTTTTTGCACTGTCCCTGCCTCTTTGTTTACATTCACCTGTCAGCTGACCGCTGAATTGACTGGGTGGGTATACATTACGGGTTGGAAGGACACCGGCAGCCACCAGCTCCCTAACAACCAGAAGCTCTGAGATAGAAGCTGTCATATTTAGCAGAAGTAGTAATACCGCTGCTAAATCTTTAAATTCCCATTGCAGCTGGAGGATAGGTTCAGGGAAACACCCATTTAGTTGGGCCATTTGCCATTTCTTCAGGGGATTCTCCTGAGTGACCCGAGAGGATGTTGTAGTCATTAAACTACTGACCATGGTGGAGTTTTGGAGTGGATAAGGTATATATTGTGGCGGAACAACAGAATAACCGGCAGAGAGATACAGTCTATAGTTATCCTGCCAGTAGAAATTCTGAGGAATTCTCATAACCACATACTGTATATCTCAAATTATCTACATGAGATTTTTTTGCTGATTCTATGGACATCCTTGTTATTCCTTCCCTGACCACCTCCTGTCCTGGGAAAGTGGGAAATATAGTCCATGGAGCTGTGTACATTGAGGATTCTTGGACATCCAGGTATAAATGTGGAATGTGTGATGCCATTCAGGAGGGACAAAGAGAGAAGGAATGGAATATTTTCGATTTCACATTTAAAAATGATGTACCAGCCTCAATATTTTGATCAAAACTTTTATAGAGAACAAATTAACTTACATTTTTTTTACAGTATATTATTTTTGTGTATTATTACCTAAAAAGCCCCACGTTGATATATTGATATAACCCCTGATAGGGATGTTGTACCTTTTGTATAAGACGGTCAGATCCCCTCCTGAGGTCCTAATCTCCTACAATTGAGAAAACAGATCAGATTTAACATGTTCAGAGCTGTGAGAAGCCGAGAACTCAACTCTTCAGTATCTACCAGACAGAGAAGTATTGGTTGTGAGTATATTTACACAGCAGGTTTATATGCGTGTAAAGAAAAATTGTACCAGGCAGAATCTTCTTCCTCTTTTATTATTTTCCACAAATTTCCATTCTTCCTCCACACAGACCAGACACCCGACTGCAGCGATGTGTCCCCTCCGTGTCCTCCTCCTGTGTCCCCTCCGTGTCCTCCTCCTGTGTCCCCTCTGTGTCCCCTCTGTATCCTCCTCCGGTGTCCCCTCCGTATCCTCCTCCTGTATCCCCTCCGTGTCCTCCTCCTGTATCCCCTCCGTGTCCTCCTCCTGTATCCCCTCCGTGTCCTCCTCCTGTATCCCCTCCGTGTCCTCCTCCTGTGTCCCCTCTGTGTCCCCTCTGTATCCTCCTCCGGTGTCCCCTCCGTGTCCTCCTCCTGTATCCCCTCCGTATCCTCCTCCTGTATCCCCTCCGTGTCCTCCTCCTGTGTCCCCTCCGTGTCCTCCTCCTGTGTCCCCTCTGTGTCCCCTCCGTATCCTCCTCCAGTGTCCCCTCCGTGTCCTCCTCCTGTGTCCCCTCTGTGTCCCCTCCGTATCCTCCTCTGGTGTCCCCTCCGTGTCCTCCTCCTGTGTCCCCTCCGTGTCCTCCTCCTGTGTCCCCTACGTGTCCTCCTCCTGTATCCCCTTTGTGTCCTCCTCCTGTATCCCCTCCGTCTCCTCCTCCTGTATCCCCTCCGTGTCCTCCTCCTGTATCCCCTCCGTGTCCTCCTCCTGTATCCCCTCCGTGTCCTCCTCCTGTGTCCCCTCCGTATCCTCCTCCTGTATCCCCTCCGTGTCCTCCTCCTGTATCCCCTCTGTGTCCCCTCTGTATCCTCCTCCGGTGTCCCCTCCGTGTCCTCCTCCTGTGTCCCCTCTGTGTCCCCTCTGTATCCTCCTACTGTGTCCCCTCCGTATCCTCCTCCTGTATCCCCTCCGTGTCCTCCTCCTGTGTCCCCTCTGTGTCCCCTCTGTATCCTCCTCCGGTGTCCCCTCCGTGTCCTCCTCCTGTGTCCCCTCCGTGTCCTCCTCCTGTGTCCCCTCCGTGTCCTCCTCCTGTGTCCCCTCCGTGTCCTCCTCCTGTGTCCCCTACGTGTCCTCCTCCTGTATCCCCTCTGTGTCCCCTCCGTGTCCTCCTCCTGTGTCCCCTACATGTCCTCCTCCTGTATCCCCTTTGTGTCCTCCTCCTGTGTCCCCTACGTGTCCTCCTCCTGTATCCCCTCCATGTCCTCCTCCTGTATCCCCTCCGTGTCCTCCTCCTGTATCCCCTCCGTGTCCTCCTCCTGTATCCCCTCCGTGTCCTCCTCCTGTATCCCCTCCGTGTCCTCCTCTAAAACTCTGATTGGTGAATGGAGAAGGGGGGAGGTGACAATGTTATACACAGATGGACAGTTGTATCCCCTCCTGCAGGGTGACGCTCATTTCTTTAGTAGAAAAACTTTTGCATTTGGAGCTCTACCATCCCCTGCCTATTCTGAGTATAGAGTACGTAAATTATGTAAGATATTGCGCTAACCAAAATAGCAAAAATCTAAAAGTGAAATAAAACTAAAGCAGCTACACTACAATGCGACGAATATTGAATGGTTATGTGAAAGAATAAATGTAGCGCTGAGGAACCAAAAAGACAGTGATATCTATGAATAAATAAAAATCAGAAATAACTGAACTGAAACAATGATAACAATAATAATAGACAAAATCAACAGTGAGGAGTAAAGTCTTTGCGTGGAATAGTGCTGTTGTGACGCAAATCCAAACATAAATGAATAGTAATAGTCCATCCACAATGGTAGAATGAATGGATGCAAAATGACCTCGTAGATCCTCAAAGATGGAATGGCACTTAAATCAAATTAAGATAAAGGGCCAGATTCTCTAAGAATTCCGGCGGCGTAGCGTAAGCCATTTACACTACGCCGCCGCATCGTACTAGAGCAAGTGCTTTAATCTCAAAGCACTTGCTCCGTAGTTTTCGCCGGCGTCGCGTAAATCGCCCAGCGTAAACCCGCGCAATTCAAATGGGGCGGCTTGTATTTAAATTAAGCGCGCCCCTGCGTCGAACGAACTGCGCATGCGCCGGCCGGGGAAAAAGTCCAGTGCGCATGCTCCAGCTCACGTCGGAAAGCGCCGTTGAAACCGACGTCAAAACGACGTGAGCGTCATTTACGCAACTCCCTATTCGCGAACAAGTTAGTAAAACGACGTAAGCGACGGAAAAAGCCGACGCTGACCCGACGCCATACTTAACATGGCATCCGACGGCACCCGACGGCATCCGACGGAACTTCGTAAGGTTACTCCACATAGAAGCTGGGGTAACCTTACGCGGACGAAAACGACGTACGCGACGACGGGGCGGCGTAAAAGCGATCGGGAATCGGCGTACTAGCCTCATTTGCATATGCAAATGAGAAAACAACGTAAAGGCCACCTAGTGGCCGGAGTTGTCATTACACCTACGATCCGCAAGTGTAATGGTTTTACACTTGTCGGATGTTGCAGCGTATCTATGCAAAAGTGATGCTAAGCATCACGCGCATAGATACAAGGCAAAAAAAACGGCGATACGACGGGGTATCTGAGATACTCCGACGTATCGCCGCTGAGAATCTGGCCCAATATGCGCTTACCAGAAATGTTGGACCTGTCTGTCGTGGACAGCAGATCAATAAAGCATTGATGCCCCAGTTGAAGTCCCTCTAGGACGAAACGCGTAGGGCTTGGTTTTCCACCTTTTCCCACATTGCCTTTTATTTGTGATCACTTTTATGTACATTGGTTTTATTCCATTAAAACTGTTACCTTTTCCAGGTGGGCAGAGATAGAAATGGGGATTACTGCACCAGTGCATCCCTGTTATATGCTTTGGCCATCGTCCGCTAAATGTATTCCCCAGCTTAGATCTTTATGTCTAGCCCCAATGCTGTTTACCCTGACTATTTGGAGGAGATGTGTGGAGCGGTTCTCCCTCTCCTCCAGGTGTTCCCCTCTAATGAACGTTCTTTTCAATCCAGATATTCCTGATGGCCTGTCATTTGGGAGAATGTATCCCTGGACTCAAGCTGGAATTTTTCAGCTGCGACATTTGGTCAATCCGGTCACACGTATCTTTTTATCTGCCAACTTCTCTTCAGTACTCTTATCTACAATTTAAGCATTTTTTCCTCTCCACGTTTCCCTTGTTGTCACTAGAGAGACCCACAGATTTTGAGCTTCTATGTGTAGCAGGTCCCTATGCACCTAAGCAGATCTCATCAATATATAACATTTTACATGAAACCCCCCTCTGACTGACTCCATGCATAACTATATAAACAAATGGTCTTCTATACTTAAACGCCCGATTTCGCTGCTAGATTGGGGGACAATATGGGCTAACACTTCAAAGATTTCACGCTGTGTGGTGCATAGGGAGACTGCCCTTAAAATTTTGTTATTTTGGTATAGGACCCCGGACTTACTGCATGCTCGTGACTAGGGTTGTCCCGATACCACTTTTTTAGGACCGAGTACACATATTGCAGACATGTCCCCCACATATTGCAGACATGTCCCCCACATATTGCAGCCATGTCCCCCACATATTGCAGCCATGTCCCCCACATATTGCAGACATGTCCCCCACATATTGCAGACATGTCCCCCACATATTGCAGACATGTCCCCCACATATTGCAACCTTGTATGTCCCCCACATATTACAGTCTTGTATGTCCCCCACATATTGCAGCCTTGTATGTGCCCCACATATTGCAGTCTTGTATGTGCCCCACATATTGCAGTCTTGTATGTCCCCCACATATTGCAGTCTTGTATGTGCCCCACATATTGCAGTCTTGTATGTGCCCCACATATTGCAGTCTTGTATGTCCCCCACATATTGCAGTCTTGTATGTCCCCCACATATTGCAGTCTTGTATGTCCCCCACATATTGCAGCCTTGTCCCCCACACATATTGCAGACATGTCCTGTCCCCCCATACCTGATGGGTCACAAAGCCGCCGCATACCGCCGTTAATCCTGGTGCATGACAACGGCGAGCATTACAAGCTTTCGCTTGTATACTTCTAAAGCCCACGCTGCCATGTATAGACACTCCCCCTCTCGTGATTGGACGTATCCGTCCAATCACGAGAGGGGGAGTGTCTATACATGACGGGGCCGGCTTTACAAGTATACAAGCGAATGCTTGTAATGCTCGCCGCTGTCATGTACCGGGATTAACGGCGGTATGCGGCGGCGGTAACTGCGGTAACGGCGGTAGCAGCGGCGATTGCGGTGGCGGCGGGGGGGGGGCAAATACTCGGTATCGGTCCGGATACCGAGTATAGTATCGGTATCGGGACAACCCTACTCGTGACCCTACCCTCTCTAAGTTCTGCTGGAGATGCGTGGGGGCCGTGGGCTCTCTTTTTCATATTTTCTGGGAATGTCCTCTCATTGGCCCTTTTTGGATTAAGATTCAAGAGCTCCTACAGGCGCTGCTGTCCTATCCCGTACCCTTGTCACCTTTACATTTCAAATTGGGCCTACCCCTTACGGGACTGCCTAAGACATCGCAGAAACGTATGTCTTTTGTCCTTTTAGCCGCGAAAAGAGCCATTCCTAGGCTCTGGCTCTCCACTTCACCCCCCACTATTCACCAGGTTCTTTCAATTATAGTAGATACACGTGGGATGGAACACTTGACTGCTAAGATTGAAGATACTGTGCCTTTGTTTGAGAGCGTCTGGAAACTGTGGGATGATTCCGAGTTCTCGTCCGGTTACTTATCTGAACCCTCTCAAGAGTCTTGATTCCCATGGTGCATATTTTATTTTTGTTATTTCTTTGTTTTCATTTTCTTTATTATATTTCTTTTTATTATATCTTTTATCTGGTAATGGCTAATCTATTTCATAGTTCTGTCCCGTCTTGGACTGTGGCTAGATTACATTGCCTTGATACTTGATTACTTTGCATGATTGTGTCAGATTGTGCTTGTATCTTCACAATGTCTAAGATTTGTCTGCTATGTATTACCAAAAGTTGAATTTATTTGATACATTGTCAAACGCTGTATACTGTTTTGGAAAATTTCATAAATAAACAAAAAAAAACTGTTACCTTTTGACCTGCACCATTGGGGTTGCGTTTTCTTTTTCTCCCCTATGGTGTTCGGAGTCATCTAGTTCCTCTCATCCCACCCTCCCAAGGGTTGTACCATCACCCCTCCACACTCTCCTTGAGAACGGACTACTTGGAAGTAAGGTTACCAGTCCAGGATATCGTGCACTTTCCTCCACTGAGGATTTGAATCATCTTCATCCAGTTTGAGTGACCCCAGCTGACTGTTCCATGGGAGTGTTCATGCTTTATTGATCTGCTGTCCACGAATGACAGGTCCAACATTTCTGGTAAGCGCATTTTATCTTCATTTGATTTAAGTGATTTCTGATTTTTATTTAGTCATAGATATCACTTTCTTTTTGGTTCCTCAGCGCTACATTTATTCTTTCATATTCTGAGTATAGAACTAATAAACGGTGGTGGCTGGTGCTCAAAATTTTTGGGGGGTGCAAACTAACTGAAAAAAAAACCCAAAAACATCAAACGCATCAAACATCAAACCGGTACTGTTCAATATCTATCTCTGCCCCCTCTTTGAGATCATCAGCAACCAGAAGCTACTTTTTCATTCCTACGCAGACGATACACAACTGTATCTCCGCGTTAGCAACGGAAAGGATCATTCGCTGGGATTAGAGAGATCCCTCATCCTAATAGATGACTGGATGACATCCACTTATCTAAAACTCAATGGTTCGAAAACAGAGCTTCTCCTGTTTCACGCAAACAGGAAAAGTCTCCCCACCTCAACTTGGGCCCCACCACCCATCCTGGGAAAAATTATCGCCCCGACGGCCAAAGTCAAAAGTCTCGGAGTCATTTTCAACTCCTACATTACAATGGATGCACAAATAGGGGCGATAGTCAGCGGATCCCACCATCTGCTGCGCCAGTTACTCCGACTCACCCCCTTTTATTCCTAAAGAGGACATTGCAGTCATGGTGGGAACAATCATTAATTCCAGACTCGACTATGCAAATGCCCTCTATTTAGGACTTCCCAAATACCTAATCACTCGTCTGCAAGTCGTTCAAAATACGGCAGCTCGATTAGTGACTGGGAAAAAACCATGGGAGTCAATCTCCCTTTCGCTTAGATCTCTTCACTGGTTGCCAATGAAAGACAGAATGACTTTTAAGGCACTTTGCCTAACACACAAGTGTATTCAATATACGCTCCCCAATATCTATGCGAAAAAATAAAAGCCCACAACCCCAATCGCATTCTGCGATCCACAAATCAAAACCTACTGCACATCCCAAAGACAAGATACAAATCCAAAGGAGATCGGAGATTTGCTGTCCAAGGACCGCGACTGTGGAATGCACTACCAACCACCATCCGACTGGAGTCCGACCACTTGGCCTTCAGGAGAATGATTAAAACTCATCTCTTCTGAAGGCAAGGCCTTCCTTATTCCAAGGAATGGAAACAGCGCCCAGAGGCGATTCAGTTCGCAAGCGTTGCACTCTATACGTTTTTCACTCACTCACTCACTCACTGTTACCATCAATTGTTGCCAGTGTTGCCATTGTGCCCCATCAATTGCCACCAGTGCGCTGCCAGTGTGACCCATCAATTGCTGCCAGTGTGTGCCCATCAGTTGCCGCTAGTGTGCCCATCAATTGCCTTTCCAAAGTTTCAGCCTTCCGCTCTGTCCTTTTCAGGACAGGTCCTCCCCTGGCTTCCTTCATTGAGTAGCTTCTTCCCGCAGGACAGACAGAACAGGATTATAGGCCCCAGCCAGGATAACTGGGCCTACTTGACAAGAACACAGCCTCAGACCAAACATGGTCCCGAGACTGAAATCACACACACCCACCTCGCCCCAGGAGGGCCACAAGGCGAAGGACCCCGAAAAATGGTGTCTGGACCTTAAGTATCCCCTCCCGGCATGCACAGTGGGGTCACTACTCCCACTGTACTGCTGCTGAGGAGGGACACCCAATACACCATAGTACACCTGCGTTCCAACAAGGGCACGAAGTGGTAACGCCACACACAGGCAACAAGAGAAAAAACTAGCAGGCAGTACCACAGCCAGAACAGAGGCAAATTTGTATATACATGAACAGGTCTGGGCCCAACTATTGGCCCAGACATCCCCTGAATTTGAAATAGCGCCCCCATCTTTGTGAGCAGGGCGCTACATACACCCCCCTTCCTACAAAAAAAGACACTGTTGGAGGGAAAAAAAACAATCCTTCAAACCTGAAGGTTTGGTGAACCAAAAAAACTGGGAGAGAGAGAAAAAAAAGAGGGAAAAGAAACAGAGTACAACAAATGGAATGACATGAATCTCCAGATAAGACATTTGTATATCACACATCAAATATAAACACTACCACCCAATACTGACTGTCTAATCCCACCCCATTCTCTGATGGTCTTGACAGTAGATCTGGAACCTAAAAATAAAACACAAACATGCAGAGAAAAATATATATTTCAGAAAATATTTACATGGAAGTGAAGCTGCATTTCTGAAGACCAAAGAAATGAAACTTTCCTTCCCAAAGATTACCTATTGGATTGCAAAAAGAGACACTTTCTTAATTCTATCGACCACTGCTACCTAAGATCAAAGGCACGAAAGTCCTTTAAGCAGGGGCTGGAGTAAGAACAATAAAACATATCTTGAACCCAGAAGATAAAGGAAGCAAGAATCAGTCTGTTAATTTTTAAGTTATAAGTAGAACCTGGGATCTGGCAAACTAAGGGGGTTTCCCACTTTGGCCAGGGTGGTGATGAAGTACATCACATCGTCCTTCCCTGGTCTGCACAGAACCACCCGGTTGGCATGAATGTGCCCCAATGAAGCCAGCATCCTTTAAACCGCTCTGCCATTATGAATGAGTGGTCTAAGTTCCTGACTGGCTTTGGTACTTTCAGATAGTCCCAGATGGCCTCCTCGTACCATTGTTTTTGGCTGGCCTCGATCTCCAACATTATTTCTTTGGGCACATAGGGGAACTCGAGACTGTATTCAGTGGCCACCCTCCTAATTAGCACTCGCTGCAGGCAGGCTAGCTTAGGCAGTTTCCTTGAGCTCCCCATCCTGGGTAAGATGTAGACATTTGGAGACTTTTGAACCAGAGACTGAGCAGATAGGACCCCTAAATCTGGCAAAGACTCCTTAGCTGCATCTGGGGTTTCCACCCGAGGTGTGGTGTCCCCAGAGTCCATGGGTGGACTTCCCAGAGACATCACCGCTCACAAGGTCCAGCTCTGGGAGGTGCTGAGGTAGGCCTTGACTGCGGCCATGGAAGGCTTGAACGTAGCCCAAAATCCATTTTATAGGTGGGACTAAGGCGCAAGATGTGATGGTAGTATCCACTGCGATGTCCGCTGGTGGCTCCATAGTGGCAGTGACACTTACTCCGGACTCACTCAGTGAAGCGGATGTAGTACCGCAGGGGCGAAGACGGCCTCCTCTGGGGTTACAGTGCCTGTCATTCAGTCTACCTGATAAGTGCGAGGCGGCATGGTGGGCTGTTCCACCTCAAATTGATAGTCCCCACAGGACATGGATCGTCAGTCCCTCGCATCCAGGGCACAGAATGCCCAGGGCCTCCACATCCCGGCTTGTATAGATCGTGAAGTGTCCCCGGGGCTTTGAGCGGATCCCCGTATCGGTAAGTAAAGCTCTGGATGATGTGACACCCACAGCATTTGGCATCCTGCGTCCCGACATGGCTGGTGCCCAGGAAATAGACATCGTGCTGTGCGATCTTCTCTCTTGATCTGGAAACTTGGCGCCAAACACACACATGTTTCACGCAGTTGGCGGGATCTCCTCCCCTTTATGCTCTTTGACACATAGCCAGCGGGCTTTTCTCTTTTCTGGCTCCGCCCATAGCCCACATGGATGGCAAAGCAATCTGTATCCTTAACCCATTTCTCTCTCTTTCAAAGCACAGTCCAACACTTCCTCGATTGCAGACTCCCAAAAAATGAAAAACATTACTCCGCTTGCGAGAGGTAATGGCAAATAATCCCGGACAAGCCCCCACGTGAAGCACTACCCCCGAAGGAGCTGCTGGTTTAGATTTTGGGAAATGTATGTTACCTCTAAGTTTGTTGTCCAGGGGAGGAAGTCTATAGTAATTTGAATGTCCACACAAGATGTAAAACCTTCATCTGTAGGCTTTAATTTCACTGCGTAAAACTTGGGAGGGAAGTAGAGAGTATAGAGAGAAGGGGAAAAAAGTTTGGGTACAGAATGCACAACAGTATACAAGGCTTCAATATTCGACACTCAATCCTGAGTGGGTTTTGCTCACCCAGATAGACCCCTCTCACATGGCCTAGCAGCTGGAGTGATGCACAGACAGTGAAGAGACAGTCTCTGCTACAGACCGTTTGAGAACACAGAATGGATATTCAGGAATCCTCTGCCACAGGATTTTAAAGTCCCGAACTTCCTGCCTTACAGCCAAAGGGCCTTTAAGCCAATCCGGTGGACTGTAAGGTGTTGTAGGCTACAGTGCATCCTTCAATAAGTTACCAGGCCTCTCCCAAAGTACCAGCTTTCCGCTTGATTCTTTCTGGGACAGGTCCTCCCCTGGCTTCCCTCATTGAGTGGCTTCTTCCCGCAGGACAGCCAGCACAGGATCACCTTCAGAACATAGGCCCCAGCCAGGATAATTGGGCCTACTCCACAAGAAAACAGCCTCAGATCTAAGTGGTCCCGAGACTAAAATCACACAAACCAACCTCGCGCCAGTAGGGCCACAAGGCGAAGGACCCCAAAAAAAGGTATCTGCCCCTTAATTATCCCCTCCCAACATGCACAGCGGGGTCACCACTCCCACTGTACTGCTGCTGAGGAGGGATACCCAATACACCATGGTACACCTGCGTTCCAACAAGGGCCCAAAGTGGTCACGCCACCCACAGTCAACAAGGGAAAATACTACCACAGCCAAAACGGAGGCAAATTTGTATATAAATTAACAGGTCTGGGCCCAACTATTGGCCGAGACATCCCCTAAATTTAAAATAGCGCCCCCACCTTTGTGAGCAGGGCGCTACATTTCTATTCTATTCCTTTATTTTCGATGTGATTTTCTTTTCTTTGGAAACTGGAAAACAATTTGATTTTAAAAACTATTTGAAATTGATTCAAAAACGTTTCGAATTGATACAAAATTAAAAATTCAAATCAATTCAAATACAAACAAAGTGAATTTCCTAAGATGAATAAAATCAAAACAAAAACATTTTTTTCATTCTTCACATGTCTACCCCACCCCCCTCCGGCCTCTTCCAGCATCACGTTAGCATGATAAATAGTGGGAGGCGTCCGCCGCCAAGGAATCGGCACAGAAAAATGCTCCCCCCACATGAATCAGCCACGCCAGCATAGTGATGCCAAAGAATGACAC
Source organism: Rana kukunoris (assembly GCA_029574335.1). NCBI lineage: Eukaryota > Metazoa > Chordata > Amphibia > Anura > Ranidae > Rana > Rana kukunoris. Next base: position 613,882,447 of record CM056050.1, on the reverse strand, counting down.
CACACGCGTGCCCTCATGCGTGGCACGGATGCACATGAGGACATCAGCCTGCCCAATCCCCCCCACGCCAATAGGGCAGACAAGGAGGGATAGGGGGCGAGACCTGGTGCCCATCGCAGCTCCCGGGTTCTAGACAAAAAGCACTTCCCACTGATCCAGGGGTTGTATTTTTTATTCATCAGTCTCATGGGATTCCAGATGGAACTTCATCAATATGTGTTATATGAGGGGGGAGGGGAGTACACTGTGACCTGACTGGGATCTGTATTCTGTCTGTACAGGAAATGTCCCGAGTGTTCGGGAGGAAATATTCACCCGGCCGGGATCTGATCTTCTCCTCCCCATCAGACGTCGTCTCACCCTCAACCATACAGATAGATAGAGATGTGATCATATTGAGTGGAACTATAAAGGCCCAACCAAACATGATGACATCACAATATTTAGACATGAGGAATGTACAATGAATAAATCTGAGGATATCAGAGAATGGAAGTCTCATCATATCCAATGTGACTCTGAAGAATGACGGGATATACAGTGTGGATATAATTAATCATGCAAGACGCCATGTACAGAAAGATTATAACAACGTCCATGTAGAAGGTAAGTCCACCCAACCCCCACCCCCAGTCCTAGAAGTGTCCTCCCTGCTCTGTGTCTTTATATCCATACATTATATAGGAGAAGATCTGGGAGAGACGTACAGTGGTGACCGCGATATTGTGTCAATCTCGCTCCCTTTCTTGGCGAGATTGACCACCTACAAGCCAGTTCCTGGGAGCCAGCGCCGAGCTGGCTCGCCGCGATGGGAAAAAGCCATCATAGAAGCGACGGGGATCCCACTTAGATTCTCGCCAATTCTAGACGCCGCGTTTGGTATGAATCATGAGGGGGAACTCCACGCCAAATTTTAAATAAAAAAACGGCATGGGTTCCCCCCCTGGGGCATACCAGGCCCTAGGTCTGGTATGGATTGTAAGGAGTACCCCTACGCTAAAAAAAACAGCGTGGGGGTTCCCCCACAATCCATACCAGACCCTTATCCAAACACACCACCTGGCCGGTCAGGAAAGGAGTGGGGAAGAGCGAGCGCGCCCCTCCTGAGCCGTACCAGGTCGCATGCCTTCAACATGGGGGGGTTGGGTGCTCTGGGGCAGGGGGAGCCCTGCGGCCCCCCCACCCCAAAGTACCCTGTCCCCATGTTGATAAGGACAGGGTCTCTTCCCGACAACCCTGGCCGTTGGTTGTCGGGGCCTGCGGGCGGGGGGCTTATCGGAATCTGGGAGCCCTCTTTAATAAGGGGGCCCCCAGATACCGGCCCCCCCACCCTAGGTGAATGATGGGGGGGTGACCATTGATGGGGGTGTGACAGATTCCCAATACACACACAGAGCTGGTGCAAGGATTTTTGACACCCGAGGCAAAATCTAATTTTGCTGCACCCCTTGGCTCCACCCTTGACTCCACTCCCTTTGCCCTGCCCATGTATACACCACCTTTTTATTGAAGTTCCCATCAAATGCAGCCTTGCCAGCGTCCAACAAATGCAGCCTCACCAGTGCCCATCCAATGCAGCCTCACCAGCACTCATCAATGCAGCCTCACCAGTGCCCATCCAATGCAGCCTCATCAGCACCCATCAATGCAGCCTCATGAGCGCCCATCAATGCAGCCTAATAGTGCCCATCAATGCAGCCTCACCAGTGCCCATCAATGCAGCCTGCCAGTGCCCATCAATGAATGTTTGCTTGCTTCCATTCGGGAGTCAGGACACAGACACAGTCCTCCACTGCCGCTGCTCCTCTAACACTATGTGCGAACAGAGCCACGGCTGATGCTGAGACTTATTTGCTTGCTGCAGAGAGAAGAGAGTAGGAACACCAGAGGCCGAGGGCCCTAGGCAGCTGCCTAATTTGCCCAGTGGTAGCACAGGCCCTGTACGCACACTGACAATGGAGGGCGGAGCTTCTGCCAACAGCAACCAATCTGGTTTCACCTCTTAGGAAAGTAACGTTTCTAATAGGAGTTTCTGTCATATTTCAGGTTGTCAGTAATATAATGGGCTTCTTCAGTAAATTGACATTAAAATGACATTAAAATCATGATTCTGCTACAAAACATTGCAAAGCTATTTCCAAATGAAATGAAGTGTTATGCCGCGTACACACGATCGTTTTTCTGGTTGTAAAAAATGACGTCTTTTAACCACTTAAGACCCGGACCTTTAGGCAGCTAAAGGACCCGGACAGGTTTTGCGATTCGGCACTGCGTCGCTTTAACTGACAATTGTGCGGTCGTGCGACGCGGCTCCCAAACAAAATTGGCGTCCTTTTTTTCCCACAAATAGAGCTTTCTTTTGGTGGTATTTGATCACCTCTGCGGTTTTTATTTTTTGCGCTATAAACAAAAATAGAGCGACAATTTTGGAAAAAAAACACAATATTTTTTACTTTTTTCTATAATAAATATCCCCCAAAAATATATAAAAAACATTTTTTTCCTCAGTTTAGGCCGATGCGTATTCTTCTACATATTTTTGGTAAAAAAAATCGCAATAAGCGTTTATTGATTGGTTTGCACAAAATTTATAGCGTTTACAAAATAGGGGATAGTTTTATTGCATTTTCATTTTTTTTTTTTTTTACTACTAATGGCGGCGATCAGCGATTTTTTTTCATGACTGCGACATTATGGCGGACACTTCGGACCATTTTAACACATTTTTGGGATCATTGTAATTTTCACAGCAAAAAACGCATTTAGAATGCATTGTTTATTGTGAAAATGACAATTGCAGTTTGGGAGTTAACCACCAGGGGGCGCGGAAGGGGAATGTGTGAACTCATGTGTGTTTACAACTGTAGGGGGGTGTGGCTGTAGGTGTGACATCATCGATTGTGTATCCCTATAAAAGCGATCGATGACGCCGCCACATTGAAGGACGGAGAAAGTTTGTTTACACACGGCTCTCCCTGTTCTTCAGGTCCGAGGACCAATCGCGGGACTCCAGCGGTGATCGGGTCACAGCACAAATAGCGGCCCCACTAGACCACCCCCGGCCCCCCCCAGTTCTTATTTTTTTATTAATACATAATGTGTGGGGAAAATATAGGCCCCCCCACTTATTAAGAAAAAAATTGCAAATTGTCCTGCGACTTGGGACTGGAAAGTTGCAGTATAAGTCGGACCCGATGAGAACCGTTCATATCTGTGCAACTTCAAGTCACGGTGACTTTGTAGTCCCTGTATTACTTTTGTCCCACTTTGATGTGACTTGAGGTCCATAGAACTCCAGAATACACAGGCATTGCTTCGAGTCACTGCAAATCACTGAAAGTTGCACAATTCTGCTGCAATTTTGATGCGACTTAAAGCAATGCCTGTGTATTCTGGAGGTCTATGGACCTCAGGTTGCATCAATGTGGGACCAAATTAGTGCAGGGTCTACTTTGAAGTCGCTGTGACTTGAAGTCGCACAGATATGAATGGTTCTCATTGGAAATCATGGGGTACAACTTGTCATGCAACGTTGAAGTCCCAAGTCACAGGACAAGTAATGCAGCATGTCCGCAGTATCTGGTAATCTTGTGCAGTATGTCGCAGTCTCTGGTAATCTAATGCAGTATGTTCGCAGTCTCTGATAATCTAGTGCAGTATATCCGCAGTCTCTGGTAATCTTGTGCAGTATGTCTGCAGTCTCTGGTAATCTCGGGCAGTATGTCCGCAGTCTCTGGTAATCTCGTGCAGTATGTCTGCAGTCTCTGGTAATCTTGTGCAGTATATCCGCAGTCTCTGATAATCTTGTGCAGTATGTCTGCAGTCTCTGGTAATCTTGTGCAGTATATCCGCAGTCTCTGATAATCTTGTGCAGTATATCCGCAGTCTCTGGTAATCTTGTGCAGTATGTCTGCAGTCTCTGGTAATCTTGTGCAGTATATCCGCAGTCTCTGATAATCTTGTGCAGTATGTCTGCAGTCTCTGGTAATCTCGGGCAGTATGTCCGCAGTCTCTGGTAATCTCGTGCAGTATGTCCGCAGTCTCTGGTAATCTTGTGCAGTATGTCGCAGTCTCTGGTAATCTAATGCAGTATGTTCGCAGTCTCTGATAATCTAGTGCAGTATATCCGCAGTCTCTGGTAATCTTGTGCAGTATGTCTGCAGTCTCTGGTAATCTCGGGCAGTATGTCCGCAGTCTCTGGTAATCTCGTGCAGTATGTCTGCAGTCTCTGGTAATCTTGTGCAGTATATCCGCAGTCTCTGATAATCTTGTGCAGTATATCCGCAGTCTCTGGTAATCTTGTGCAGTATGTCTGCAGTCTCTGGTAATCTTGTGCAGTATATCCGCAGTCTCTGATAATCTTGTGCAGTATGTCTGCAGTCTCTGGTAATCTCGGGCAGTATGTCCGCAGTCTCTGGTAATCTCGTGCAGTATGTCCGCAGTCTCTGGTAATCTTGTGCAGTATTTCCACAGTCTCTGGTAATCTTGTGCAGTATGTCTGCAGTCTCTGGTAATCTTGTGCAGTATGTCTGCAGTCTCTGGTAATCTTGTGCAGTATGTCTGCAGTCTCTGGTAATCTTGTGCAGTATGTCTGCAGTCTCTGTTAATCTTGTGCAGTATGTCCGCAGTCTATTGTAATCTCCTGCCCATTTAGAGTCCTTCATTACTTACAGTGTAATTTTTTAGTTTGTTTGCACCAAACTGTATGGCTGCGCTATATACCATGATTTGTGATGCTGGGGCTATATACTCTGTGCTGTGATGCTGAGCTTTGTACTCCTGACACTATGAGTGGAAGTAAGTGGAATACATGGGACGGAGTGGGTGGATTACATAAGGGGTGGGGCTTATGAGAAGCGGGAGGGGCCAAGTGTGGAGGGGTGTGTCTTGCACCCTAAAACTTCACCAGCCACCACTGCCGGTTATCCCCACACTGTCAACTGACACGCATGAAAGTGTTCAACTGCGTCAATTGGGCCTTCATGCACGCAACACTACGCCACGTGGGGTTGGGCAGGAACATGTTGTACATGTTGGATCTCAGCCACATATACGACACCGACGGTAAGAGTCAGGGCCAACAGCATGACTTCTGACTCCTTCCAGATAAACAACGGGACGAGGCAGGGGTTTGCCCACTGTCCCCCCTCCTATTCGCCCTTTCTCTCGAGCCATTTCTGTGCCACGTACGACTGAACCCTGATATCTCTGACGTGATGGCGAACCAAACCCAACATAAGGTGTCGGCATACGCCGATGACCTTATGTTTTCACTCACTAATCCCACTGTCTCTCTTCCAAACCTAATGAAGGAATTTACAACATATGGGGCGCTTTCTAACCTCAAAATCAATTTTGGCAAGTCGGAAGCAATGGGTGTATGGATACTGCAACCCCACCTCATGCACCTACAGTCCAGCTTTAGACTGAAATGGATGGTCTCTGCCCTGAAATAACTAGGCACAAACATACTCCAATCATTCTCCCAGTTGTATGACCTCAATTTCCCACCTTTACTGAGAGCAATTAGAATGCTACTAGACCAAAGGCATGCGGGTCTGCACTCCTGCATAGGCCGATTCTCCCCAAGCTTCTATACCTCATGCAAGACTTACCGATACATATACCCACATCCTATTGTAAACAGGTACAAGTCATAAGTTGCTTTAAGAAGGGCCTGGATTCTTTCCTAAATACACATAATATAACTGAGTACTAAGTTCTGTAGGTAAAGTTGATCCGGGGTAAATCCGATTGCCTCTTGGGGGATCAGGAAGGAATTTTTTCCCCTCCGGTAGCAAATTGGATCATCGCTCTGCTGGGGTTTTTTGCCTTCCTCTGGATCAACTGTGGGTATGAAGTTGGGTGTATGGGATGTACTGTGTTTTATTTTGTTTGTTTATTTTTATTTTTTATGGTTGAACTGGATGGACTTGTGTCTTTTTTCAACATGACTAACTATGTAACTATGTAACTATGTCACATTCACAGAATTTGTCTGGGCCAAAAAGAGACCCCGGCTTTCCCATCTGGCGACACACCTGAGTAGACTCGTTGTAGGTGCCGTCACCATGAGACCAAGCTCTGGACACAATTGGAGCAGGACCAGAGCGCGATCCCCCTTGACAGAAACCAAACGCCACCCGTTGATAGGCAACACAGTGCGAGTATGCGCCCAATTCCTTTACCAGCTTTTACTTTCATCCCCCAACTCCCCCTTGTATCCAATACTGGGAAACCCCTTGTTCATGCCGGGGATATATGATACAATCTTCGGAGGCTGGGCGACGCAGGCCTTCACCGGGCCTCCCATTTTAGCGCTGGAGGGCGCTGGAAGACAATCGCCCCATGGGCTCTTACCGCTTAGACTTCATGAGATTGCTCCAATTGGGCCACTTCCTTCATTCCTTACTGCCCCCTGGTGGGGACTACCAACCCCTCATGACTCTAGAAGGAATTTGTAACACGACAGGGGCCATACCGCACACGCTTTCCCTGACCTACAGTCTTTTGAACACACCACAGGCAGACTTTGTAAAATGATCGTGTGTGGGCTTCAGAGCATTTTTCGGGTTCTGAAAAACGATTTATTTTTTCTAACTTATTACAATGAATAGCAGCCTTCAGTCCCATCAAGTCCCATGCAATCTCACCTCACTGTGCTCATTGTAGCCTTGCCGATCGCCATACATGATTCTATACTCCTGACTGCGTACCGGTTATAGTGGAATATTGTGGAAAGGTCGCGCCTCCTCCTCATTGTTCTGTTTATCTGATTATGGTGCGCTGCAGAGCCATTCTTGAAAAGTCGCACCTCCTCGTTCTTTTCCATGATAGGTGGACAAGAGGATGAAAGAATGTCCGAATATCACGAAACAGAACGAGGAGGAGACGCGACTTTTCTTGAATGGCCGCCCGCTGTCTGACTCTGCAGTACACCATAATCAGATAAACAGAACGAGGAGGAGGTGCAACTTTTCCACAATGGCCGCCCGCCGTCTGACTCTGCACCATAATCAGGTACACAGTCAGGAGTATAGACTCGAGTGTAAGCCAAGGGGGGCATTTTCAGCCTAAAAAAGGGGCTAAAAATCTTGGCTTATACTCGAGTATATAAAAAGGAATTTGTAACATGACGGGGCCATACCGCACACGCTTTCCTTGACCTGTCTTTTGAACACACCACAGGCAGACGTTGTACCCCCGGGACTACTTAAATGGGAATTAGAACTACACTGTCGCTTTGACAAACCCAACAGACAGCGCATCCTCAGATTTACCCACAAATCCTCCATCTGTGCCAAAACCCAAGAGACCAATTACAAGCTATTGTTACATTGGTACAGGACACCGGTGGTGCTCCACAAGTTCTTCCCGACAACGTTGGACCTTTGCTGGTGCTGCCGGGCAGACAGGGGAACATTGGTGCATATTTTCTGGGCCTACCCCATCCTCGCCCACTTCTGGGAAACTGTGCGGGAGGTCGTTCAAAAAATCACCGAACGTACCATCCCCAACGATCCGGCTTTCTTCCTCCTGCATTCATCGGACATCCCCGGTGAGGGCATACAAAAAGTCTGTAATTAGACACTTGCTGGATGCAGCCAAGGCATGCATCCCGCTGCTCTGGAAAGCCTCACTCCCACCGTCAATTGCTCTTTAGATATCAAAAGTGGAGGAAATAAAACTAATGGAGGACCTTATCCTCACAGCACAAGACAGTCAGGAGGCATTCTCCAACACCTGGCAAGTCTGGAATATATTTATATACTCAGCTGAGGGGCAGGCTCTACGAGGGCCCACTGCCACTGTGTAGGTGTGTGCCCCTCCTTTAACCAACCCCTGTCCCCTGGACGGCGGGATCCCGTCCTAGTATAAATTTACCTCTGGGACCCCCCTTCCCCGACGCTCTATGCTCGTGGGAGCCCTCCCCACTCTCTGGTCAACTTCACCCCCTCTCTTGCCCCTATTCTCTTTTGTTCTTCCGGTGACAGGTCTCTCCTTAAATGCCTCTTGTTTTTTCCTACACACCTGGAAAGTTTCTCAGGTTTACAGAAAAAGTTGTGATCTGGCCCGTATGGCACCGACACCTCATTTGCCACATAGTCGACACACATGAAATCTCCATGTTATCGGAGATTCTGTATAGTTTGATGTGACTCTCTGTGAGATGTTCTATCTGTGTGTTAATGTCTGATTACATGCCTTATTTTGTATCATGTCGGTCCATGTGGGCCCCTTCCCTGTTATAAATAAACAATTAAAAAAAAAAAGAATACTGTCTTACCAAGGCTATTTTTTTAAAAAATTTCAGGTACTTATTAAAGATGGTCCGCAGGCACCCCCCTGCACAGCAGAACTCCCGAACAGGGGAAAAGTCTGGCCCCAAACTGCCCTGAACATGAGAAATCAAAAGTCCCCATTTTGAAAGCTTATATGCAAGTTATAAGGCCGCGTACACACGAGGGGATATGTCCGCTGAAAACGGTCCGATGGACCGTTTCAGCAGACATCTCCGCTTGTGTGTATGGGCTAGCGGACAGATTTCTCCACCCGACAGATTTCAAAGCATGCTTTGAAATCTATCCGGTGGGAATCTGTCCGCCCGACATGTCTGCTGGTTAGTACACTTACCAGCAGACATGTCGGCTCCCACCGCCGCCGCGCCGCTGCCGAATGGATTCGGCGCATGCGCGGAAGTGTTTTACTTCCTGGTGCGGTGACGTGGCGGTGACGCGGCGGCGTCAACGTCACCGCCGCGTCACCACTACGTCACCGCGCCGTCCGGCGGCGGGGAATTTGATCCGATGGTGTGTACACGCCATCGGATCAAACTCCCGATCGGACATATCCGATGGAAATGGTCCGCGGACCGTTTTCATCGGATATATCCGATCGTGTGTACGCCGCCTAAGAGGGGTAAGGGGGTCCGGGTACTGTCCTGGGGGACATTTATCAAAGCAGTTTTTTTTTAAAATACACATTTTTAAAGCAACAGTGATTTTAATAATGCTTAAAGTGAAGCAATACAAATAAAAAAATCCTTTAAATATAATGCCTGGGGGGTCCCCTTAGCCTGCTGTAACGGCTACGCCGTCACCATGAATAGGAGATGAATGGTAATTATTTATTCTGGAGGATACTCAGATTAAACCACCTGGTTGCTCTATGATGTTAAACAGAGCTCATGGGGTTATTTCATCACAACCTCCTGCGATATATCTCCTATTGATGGTGTGGTGCATCTACCATAGGTTATTTGAGAATCCTCGTAATACGTCTCAGTCTCTACAAACATATGGTATCAGGCAATCAAGAACATATCATAGTATGCAATCCAGGATGAACAGTATTCTGAGTATACAGGCTTGATACAGTTAGCTGTGGGTACTTGCGGTTTAGATGTGACCAGGTGTGCAGTTCCTTCCTGGAGAGTGATTAGTAGCAGGTGCAGGATGCCTCTATGGTTCTGTAGATTGCCAGCTCTGTGGTCAAGCAGCAAGTCATAGATAGTAGCAGGGTCCGTGGTGTAGAACTTGGTGCTGTGAGCCTGGTGATCTCCTTTACAAGGTGAGGAACTGTGGGACTCTGGAGGAGGTCTTGGGTCTCAGATGGCGGCGAGCGTCAACTTCAATAACCAGACGCTGAGCCGCCATCAGAGGAGGTTTAAATAGCCAGCCTGTCGCGGGACACACGCTGGGCGCGCTTCTGCGTTCCAGCGTGGAGCGCAGGATTCGACGGCACGTCGGAAATGACGGAATCAGGATGCTGGACGGGACGCAGGATTCGACGGCACGTCGAAAGTGTCGATGACAGGGTGCTGAATGGAGCGCAGCTGTCTGAGGATGATACAGCTGCGCTCGTTCTGTACAAAATAACGCCGATGGTGTTACATACTCCCCTCCTCAAGGGGGTCCCAGATATACACCCAGAAAGTGATGGTCGATCAGGGTATCTGCGGTGGAATTGATTGACGAGCCGGGGAGCATGAATGTCGGAGGAATCTACCCAGGAGTCATCAAGATGGCTATAACCCTTCCAACGGATTAAATATTGCAGGGAAGATCCATGTCTCCTGGAATCTAGAATTTTCTGTACCTCATATTCAGTCTCACCGAGAACCTCAACAGGAGAAGGGGGTTGAGGGTCTCTGTTAGGGAACGGATTAGGAGTGAAAGGCTTAATAAGTGAGACATGGAAAGAAGGATGTATCTTCCAATCCGGAGGTAGAAGTAGTTTAACGGTATTGTTGTTGATGATATGTGAAATGGAGAATGGACCAGTGAATTGGCGACCGAGTTTTCTTGAAGGGATATTAAGACGTAGATTTCGAGTGGAGAGCCAAACCAAATCTCCAACTTTGTATTTAGGAGGTGGAGTTCTGCGGGAGTCATAATACTTCTTTTGTCTTTGTTGCGCTGTAGTAAGATTAGAATGGAGTATTCGTAGGGTCCTCTTCAAGGTGGAGAGGTAATGTTCTACAGCGGGAACATTGTTAGGGAGAACGGAGACTGGAGCAGATTTGGGGTGGAACCCATAGTTTGCATAAAAAGGAGAGAATCCGGAGGAAGAACTGGAAGCGTTATTATACGCAAATTCGGCATGAGGAAGAAACTGAAGCCAGTCGTCCTGTAGATGGGTGCAATAACAGCGTAAATACTGTTCCAGTGTTTGGTTTACTCGTTCTGTTTGTCCGTTTGTTTGCGGATGATAAGCAGTGGACATTCGATGATCAATTTGCAAGGCCTGGCAAAGGGCTCTCCAGAATTTAGAAATGAATTGAGTGCCTCTGTCCGAGATAATCTGGGAGGGCAACCCATGTAGCTTAAGTACATTCTGAAGGAAGGCTTGTGCAGTCTCTAGAGCAGTTGGTAGATTTTTTAATGGGATGAAGTGAGCCATCTTTGTTAATAAATCTACTGTAACTAGAATTGTGTTGGCACCTTGAGACCTGGGGAGATCGACAATAAAATCCATAGAGACCACGTCCCAGGGTCTTTCAGGTATTGGGATTGAAGTAAGAAGTCCGTAAGGTGGCTTCCAGGAATGTTTGTTGGAGGCACATATTGTGCAGGAATTGACATAATCACTGACTGTCTGTGAAAGCTTGGGCCACCAGTAATTTCTTTTAATTAAATGAATGGTTTTACTTATTCCTGGATGACCTGCCAGAGGAGCATCATGAAGTTGTTTGAGAAGTAGAGGTTGTAAAGAGGCGGGCACGTAGATCTTATTGTTGTAGGTAAATAACCCGTTAGGTTCCTTTTTGAGACCCTGGGGCATTAGGGGTACCTCGTTAGGGAGAGATTGGATCAGTAAATCCAAGAAAGGAACAGATGCTCCAATGAATCGATCAGGTGGAATAATAGAAAGGGGAGGTGTTTCAATTGTCTGGTTGTCATGCATACGTGACAACGAGTCAGCCTTGACATTTTCTGTACCAGGACGATAGGAGATGTTGAAGTCGAACCTATCAAAGAATAGACTCCACCTGACTTGGCGGGCAGAAAGGGTTTTACAGGCCCTCAAATGTTGCAAATTGCGATGATCGGTGAGGATGGTAATGGGGTGTTTGGAACCTTCCAAGAGATGTCTCCAATTACTTAGGGCATCCTTTATAGCAAGGAGTTCTTTTTCCCCAATGGGGTAATTCTTTTCGGCAGGTAATAATGTCCTAGAGTAAAAGGCTACCGGATGTAGAGGTTCAGATGATGAAGCTTGTTGGGAGAGTACAGCTCCCAAAGCAAAATGCGAGGCATCTACCTCTAAGGTGAAATGGTAAAGTGGGTTAGGAAGTTGTAAGATCGGTGCGGATGTGAAACTGAGCTTCAGAAGGTCAAAAGATTTCTGTGCCTGATCAGACCAGGAAAAAGGCGTCTTACTACTAGTGAGATTGTTTAATGGTTTCACGATCGTAGAGAAATCCTTAATGAATTTTCTGTAGTAGTTAGAGAATCCGAGAAACCGTTGTAGAGCCTTCCTGGAGTGAGGAACAGGCCAGGATAATATGCACTGTACCTTTGATGATTCCATCTGTATTCCGTTTGGGGTAATTAGATATCCCAGGAAAGAAATGCTGCGCTGACTGAAAACACACTTTTCAAGTTTGACATATAAAGAGTGTGTTCTCAATCTGGCCAAAACCCAGCGTACATGTTTGATGTGTTCTTCGGGAGAATCTGAATAGATTAAAATGTCATCCAAATAAATCACAACACAAACGTCGAGCAAATCTCGGAAAATGTCGTTGATGAAATATTGGAAGGTTGCAGGTGCATTGCATAACCCAAAGGGCATTACGGTATACTCGTAGAGGCCATAGCGTGTTTTAAAAGCTGTTTTCCACTCGTCACCAGATCGAATTCTTATGAGATTATAGGCACCCCTCAGATCTAGTTTAGTGAAGATCTTTGAGGTCTGGAGTCGTTCGATGAGTTCTGGAATTAATGGTAGTGGATATCTGTTCTTTATAGTAATGCTATTGAGTGCACGGTAGTCGATAATTGGTCGGAGTGAGCCGTCTTTATTTTTTACGAAGAACATGGCTGCACTCGCTGGAGAGGTTGAAGGTCTGATAAAACCTTTCTTGAGGTTTTCGTCGATATAATCCTTGAGGTGTACAAGTTCAGGTTGGGATAATGGATAAATCCGAGCAGTTGGGATCGGTGCGTCAGCTATAAGATCTATGGGGCAATCATAGATCCTGTGTGGGGGGAGCAAGTTTGCCTTGGTTTTGCTAAAAACGTCGGCGAAATCATGTAGATAAGGTGGAAGATCAGGAGGGTAGATCTCTGTGAAAGAGATAGAACAATTAGGATAACAGTTCTCTTTACAGAAAGAGGATTGTAAGGTTAAGGAACTAGTAGACCATTGGAAAGTAGGCTGATGAAGACGTAACCAAGGTAGTCCGAGTATTATTGGAAATAGAGGTGATTGGATGACGTCAAAAATTAGGTTCTCGGTATGACCTGGAGCGCAAGTCACCCAAAGGGGTGAGGTTTGGAATGTAATTGGACCTGTGGGAGAACTGGAACCATCAATGAAAGTGAGTGACACAGGGGTTTGCTTAATCACACAAGGTATTTTATTAGATTCTACAATCTTATGCCGCGTACACACGGTCGTTTTTTGCGATGAAAAAAAACGACTTTTTTTAAAACGTCATTTAAATTTATCGTGTGTGGGCAAAACGTCGTTTTTTGTCTTCAAAAAAACGACCAAAAAAAAATTCCAACATGCTTGAATTTTTTGTGTCGTTTTTCAAAACGTCGTTTTTTGTTTCACAAAAAGTCACCGTGTGTAGCAAAAACGTCTTTTAAAACGACGTTTTTCAACCCGCGCATGCCCAGAAGCTAGTTATGAAGCGAGCTTCAATGGAAAAGAGTGGTGAACGTAACCTCGCTTTTTGTGAAAAAACGATGGTGTGTATGCAAAATTGTCTTTGAAAAGTGACGTTTCAAAAACGTTGTTTTTTACTTCACAGAAAACGTCGTTTTTTTTCATCGCAAAAAACGACCGTGTGTACGCGGCATTAGAGTCAATAAAGTTTCCACAGGCTCCAGTGTCGACCATTGCTTCAATGGAGAACCTTTCTTGCTCCCACTGTAATGTAAGAAGAATAATAATGTAACGATTAGAAATTGTACCAGTGAAATTAAATTTGTTTCTGTGGTGATCTTTACCTTCTGAATTCCTCTTAAGAAGGGGACAGGTGGATACAACGTGGTCAGGAGCAGAACAGTACATACAGAGGTTTTGGTCTCTGCGGCGTTGTTTCTCCGATGTGCTTAAAGGACCTTTAATCGCACCAAGTTCCATCGGAAGCTCCTTGGGGGGAGATCTGGCTCTCCTGAAAGGTGAAGGAAAAAACGCATTGGCACGTTCAGCTCTTCTCTCTCGAAAACGTCGATCTATGGTAATGGACAGTTGCATGAGATCCTCTAGGGATGGTGGAAGTTCTACACGTGCGATTTCGTCTTTCAAAGTTTCTGTCAGGCCTAGCCGAAATTGGTTCCTGAGTGCGATATCTGACCACTGGGTCTCTCGGCACCAACATTTGAATTCAGAAATGTAGTCCTCCACTGGTCTTTTCCCCTGTTTGAGATTTCTGATGGAATTTTCAGCAGTCAACTGTTTATTGGGATCCTCATAAAGGAGGGACATTTCTGCGAGAAAAGTTTCCAGGGCTCCAAGGAGATCTCCGTGTTCTTCTAGATAGGCGTCGGCCCAAACTCTCGGTTCACCCCTGAGGTATGAGATGAGGGTGAGAATTCTAATCCTATCAGAATAGTAAGTACGGGGACGTAGCTCGAACATCAAGCGACAAGAGCTGATGAATTGCCGGAAAAGTTTCCTATCGCCAGAGAAAGGTTCTGGAGTACAGACCTTGGGTTCTGGTCTCTCTCTAACCTGAGCAAGGTTCTGCTGGCGGAGAGCTTCATTTTCTAGGCGGAATTCATTTAAAGAATTAGTTAGGGTATCTACCCTTTGAGTGAGTCCCAGTAGATGATTCGCTAAATCAGCGGGATCCATCTAATATATATATATAGGTCTGGTTATTCTGTAACGGCTACGCCGTCACCATGAATAGGAGATGAATGGTAATTATTTATTCTGGAGGATACTCAGATTAAACCACCTGGTTGCTCTATGATGTTAAACAGAGCTCATGGGGTTATTTCATCACAACCTCCTGCGATATATCTCCTATTGATGGTGTGGTGCATCTACCATAGGTTATTTGAGAATCCTCGTAATACGTCTCAGTCTCTACAAACATATGGTATCAGGCAATCAAGAACATATCATAGTATGCAATCCAGGATGAACAGTATTCTGAGTATACAGGCTTGATACAGTTAGCTGTGGGTACTTGCGGTTTAGATGTGACCAGGTGTGCAGTTCCTTCCTGGAGAGTGATTAGTAGCAGGTGCAGGATGCCTCTATGGTTCTGTAGATTGCCAGCTCTGTGGTCAAGCAGCAAGTCATAGATAGTAGCAGGGTCCGTGGTGTAGAACTTGGTGCTGTGAGCCTGGTGATCTCCTTTACAAGGTGAGGAACTGTGGGACTCTGGAGGAGGTCTTGGGTCTCAGATGGCGGCGAGCGTCAACTTCAATAACCAGACGCTGAGCCGCCATCAGAGGAGGTTTAAATAGCCAGCCTGTCGCGGGACACACGCTGGGCGCGCTTCCGCGTTCCAGCGTGGAGCGCAGGATTCGACGGCACGTTGGAAATGACGGAATCAGGATGCTGGACGGGACGCAGGATTCGACGGCACGTCGAAAGTGTCGATGACAGGGTGCTGAATGGAGCGCAGCTGTCTAAGGATGATACAGCTGCGCTCGTTCTGTACAAAATAACGCCGATGGTGTTACACCTGCCTGTAAAGTGGTGCATCTGTTCCACGTATAGCACCTGCTGCAGCATAAATTATATTTCTAAATAATAAAAAGTCAAATCACATTTAAATTGGCTATTTTTTTTAAAATGAAGAAAAATATGGTGTGTGTGGTTCCCCCTATCTATACCAGGTCCTCTGGGAACCCCACGGCAAAATTAAAAAGAAAATTGTCATGGGACCCCCCAAAAATTCATACCAGACCCATTCTCCGCCGGCGGGGAGCAAGGAGATGGCGGTCGAGAACCCAAAGGATTTGGTTAGGCTGGCTGATGCGGCGAAAAACAAGATGTACATCTGCTTTGGGGCATTCTTGGGGGCGCACCTCAAGGGGGACGTTAGCAAGAAGATTTGGAAGGGTGAGTATGTGAAGATCTTCACCCCACTGCTCCTAGGTAAATTCAATCTGGATAGAGTGAAGCCAGAGGAGAGTAAGAAGGGGGATGAGGAAAAACAGCGGTGTCAGTTGATTCCTCGCACTTTCGCCAACTGGCTGCAGGCTTTCACGATCCTCGCATGTGTGATCGGGGAGTAGGCCCTGGACAATTGTTCGGCATTGTTTATTTACTTAGATGCTATTAGTGAGGCTCATCGGATGTATGGAGAAGTGGTGTGGCTTCGTTATGACGAGCAGTTTGATCTCCTGTGTGTTGTTCGAGACCTTTAGTTCTTTTTTGGAATGGGTGGTTTGGGACGTCTCAGGGCTTAGTTCGATCATCCATTACCTGAATGATTTCTTATGTGTGGGCCCCCCAGATTCTAATGTCTGCTCGGTGCTTTTTGGCACTTTGCACTACCATTTTGGGGTCCCGCTGGCCCCCGAGAAGACTGAGGGCCCCACGGCCTCCATTGTCTTCTTGGGAATTGTATTGGACTCGCTGCACATGAAATGCCAACTGCCGGAAGACAAGTTGGAAGCGCTGAAGACAGAGGTCCGGGGGGTTATTGGTAAGCGCAAGATCCAGCTGCGCCAGTTGCAGTCGCTGCTGGGCAAGTTGAATTTCGCTTGCAGGATAATTCCCATGGGCAGGGTTTTTCTTGCCGCAGGCTGTCCGCTGCGACGGCTGAAGTTCGGACGCCAACCCATTTTGTAAGTTTGACAGGGGATCACAGGGAGGATTTGAAAGTCTGGCGTGACTTTTTGGAGTCTTTCAATGGGCGAGTGTTGTGGATGTCTGGGCCCGTCAGTAACTTTGACTTGGAATTGTTTACAGATGCGGCTGGGTCCACTGGGTATGGGGCTTTCTGTCAGGGGCGGTGGAGGCGCCGCAGCTTGGCCTAAGGAGTGGGTGGAGGCAGAGTTCTTAAAGAACTTGCTACTCCTAGAGCTTTTCCTGATTGTGGTGGCACTGGTACTGTGGGGTGATTCCTTCCGTAATTTGAGGGTTTGCTTTAATTGTGACAACATTGGCGTCGTACAGGTGGTGAACCGTATTTCGGCTACCTCGCAGCCGGTGATATGATTACTGCGTCATTTGGTCCTGCGTTGCTTACAATTAAATGTGTTAATTTATGCCGTGCACCTTCCGGGTGTTGAAAACACATTGACTGACTCTTTGTCTCGTATTCAGTGTGACGGGTTCCGGGAGTTGGTACCTGCGGCGGAGCAACACAGGGTCACCTGTCCCGACTGGATGTGGAGCATTGCTTTGACAGTGCAGCGTGGTGCATTCAACGGTCGGTGAGTGCTGCTTACTCAAAGGTATGGCAGGAGTGGCTGACTTTTGTTCAGGGGCGTGGGGCAAGATGTGGCGATTGCTGTCCTCTATTTTTTTACTTTAAAAATGGAACAGGGGGTCTCCGCATCCGTGGTCGACCAGACCCTAGCAGACCTGGCTTTCCTGTTCAAGTGGCAGGGGTGCAGTGATTTCACCAAGGAGTTCTGGGTGAAACAGGCAGTTAAGGGGTACAGGAAAGGTCGCAGAGGATGGGCGCCTGCCGGTCTCGTTTGGAATGTTGCAGGACTTGTTTCCGCACTTGGGTGCCGTGTGCAGCTCGGCTTATGAGTGTGCATTATTCTGGGCGGCATTTGCCTTTTTCAGGGGGGTTGAGGGTCGGTGAGCTTGTCAGCTCCTCCAAGCAGGTGCTTGGAGGTTTGTTGGTACACGAAGTGGAGTGTTCAGTGGAGTCGGTCACGCTGTGGATACAGTGTTTCAAGACAGATCAAAAGGGAAAGGGCATGCAACTCCTCGAATCCCGGATGCGGCATTATGTCCTGTTATGGGTGGTGGAATAATTTCTCTCCATGCGTCCTGGATGGGTTAGCCCTTTACCGAATTCAGTTTACAGCAGTGTTTCAGAAATGTTTGGTGGCAGCAGGGTATGACCCAAAGGGTTATGCCTCGCACTCATTTCACATTGGGGCAGCCACGGAGGTGGCATGGGCAGGCCTGAGTGTCAGTGACGTGAAGTGGATTGGGCGATGGGACTCTGACAGGTTTAGGCTCTACATTCGCCCGCACTTGATGCAGGTGTAAGGCTCCATGGTTTGGGTGTTTTTTTCTCAGTCAATGTATTTTTTATAGGTGGGGGGCCAAACAGGCAGATGTTCGGCCCAATGGTAGACATCTGGGTGTTTCCAGACAGGAAGCCCAGGTACGGTGGATCGGGGTACCGGGAATGGTGTGGAGCAGGGTCATCCCAGAAGTTCTGAAGTTTTCACGTCTGGACAAGGCGCCGGACGTGTTGCTTGTGGGAGGGAATTATATGGGGGCCAGGATCCATGCATCAGCTGGTCCGGGATGTGAAATATGACTTTTTTCGGCTGCGCACTGCATTCCCGGGGATGGTTATCGTGTGGTCTGACATGGTGGGCAGAACGGCTTGGAGGTGGGCTTGGTCGGTAGAGAATGTTAACAAGGCCCTAGTAAAAGTCAATCAGGAGGTGGGAAGATTTATTATCCGGAATGGCGGTCTAGTGGTTCGCCACAGGGAGCTGGAGGTGGATACCTGGCGGTATCTTCGGGGTGATGGGGTTCACCTCAATGCCGTCGGCATTGATCTCTGGGCCCTGGGATTGCAGGAGGGTATTCAGAGGGCCCTGAGGGTGTGGAGGTGCACGCAAGGGTAAGGTTTTACCCCTTGCGTGCTGTGGCAGTGTTGGGTCTCTGGAACAGGAAGAAAAGTTGGAAGTTTTGAGTAAAAAGGGTGGTACCCATCTGTGGGATGGGGTTATCGGCTACCTTCCGGTTAACGAGATTTAAACAGGAAGGAGAAAAAAGGGGTAGATCACTGCGGGCATGTGTACTGCCTCCGAGTCAGTGTCTTGCGACTGAGGCTTAAGGTAATTTTTTGTCCCAGTGACCAAGTTGGGTGTCGTGGCCTCCAAGACCACCAAGTATGAAAAGTTTGTTTGACGGTGTAACGGGAGGGCCATGGGACCCAGAAGCTCTTACAAAATATGATCCAGGAAATAAGGGTCATATCTTAGACTGCTTTAACATGGGTCTGTAATCCACAATATATTCAATAATGTCTGCAAGAACTATTTACAGGCTGTTGATTCTAAACCCAAACGGTCAATAGAAAGAGTGATTCATTCAATGTGGGAACACAGACTGTTAAGGTGTTTAATGTCATCTGCTACTGTAATGTAAATGAACCTTAGTCTGGCTCTCAAGAATCTTTCATTGTGTGATGCTAATTGACACTGTATTGTGTGAATTTCTATTGATGATAAATGTGTAATGTATAGCAGGTGAGAAGAGCTTATCTCTGACTCTTACGAATAGCAATTGGCTCATGTAGATTATCTCAGAGACAGCATGTCTGTCTCCTAAAAGATGTGTACTGAGCTCCTTGTGTCATGTTGTGGGTGGAGTTACGCCATTGTTCCTTGGAGTTTCTAACTGTATAAGAGCCTGAGTTTACCATTAAAGTTTCTATCGGTTTTGAACCAGAGAACAGAGCTGTGTGTTTCATTTCTGGGGAATACATATGGGCCGTGTTCGTCTGCTGGATTGTGGAGTGTCGGAAGCTGTCATGGGTTGGTGGAATGGAATATCATAAATGGCGTTAACCCCTGGCCGTTACAGATGGTATTTAAAATGGTTATTTTTTTAAAGTTAAAATTGGTTAAATAAATAGGCCGTATGGCAAATTTTACTCCACAACAGTGGCAATTGTCTTATTGGGATGGGGGTGGTGGGGAGGTTGTTTAAAATAGGTCATGCCTAGGGATCTGGCCTTACACCTGTCATGCTGTGTGCCAGTAAAGTCTTTGGGTTTGGCTTGAAGAAAAGGTGGCAACCCTACCCAGACCGCAGCACAGAGATATCACTGATAAAGACACTGAGCAAGAGAAGAACTTCTCTGGTAGTTTATCTCATCTTACAGACACGTAAATATCAGCTTTGTGAAATGTAACTCATCACGTTATCAGATGTCATTTTTACAGATTTGAAAAAAAAAAACAGGAAGTACACAACTTGTGTTGCAAAATCTTCTTCCTAACTGAGAACATTCATTTTGTATTCTATTTTCAGTCAGAGTACATATTAGAAGCACCCCGACTGCAGCAATGTGTCCCTTGTGTGTCCTCCTCCTGTGTCCCCTCCGTGTCCTCCTCCTGTGGGCTCTTCTCTGTCCAGGCACAGGTATGTAAGACCATTATATAGAGGTGATAATTAGTGTTGCTCACGAATATTCACATTGCGAATATTCGGCTCGAATATTGCATATTCGATTATTCGCGAAATAACTCGAATATCGCGGTGAATATTCGCAATTCCGAATATTCGTATTTTTCAAAATGTATATTTAAAACAGATCACATCCTAGTGATCTCCATCGACGTCTAAAAGCATTGCTGTGCTGATTAGAGAGACCCTGGGCCGAGTAGCTCATGCGATCCTTTTATGCTGCCGAATATTCGCAATGCGAATATTCGGCAATAGGAATATTGCGCGATTATTTTCTCCGCCCTTCATTTGCATCAGAGCCAATCAGAGTTCCCCTACCACAGTTGTCAGAGGTTAGCAACCTCCATATCAACCAATAGGAACCTGCCTGCACGACCATTATATAAGCTAACTCCCAGCATGATTTCATTGCAGATTCACATGGTGGTTATAGAGAGAGGAGTGTTTCTGTGCTATCTCTGAGCTTGCATTAGCATTGTAGTGCATTTCAGTTCTCTGGTTCCTGCTGCTTCATTTCAGTTCTCTGGTTCCTGCTGCTTAATATTTCTAAACTGCTTTTTACAAAGCAAAAGACCAAAAAGCTTTTTTAAAAGCTCATATTTGTGTTGTTGTTTTCCAGGTTAGTTTAGCTTAGTGTTAGATAGATAGATTTCAGTGTACTTAGTGTAATTGTACACTTCTTTAAGGTAGCTTAGTTTAGTGTGTGTTTAGTGTCTGTTTTTTGTTTTCTAAAAAAACAAAAACAAAAAAAAAAGTTAGTTTTAGTTTATTCATATACTAATCTCTGCTGTGTTAGCAGAGTTACTGTTGCATATTAGTTTAGTACTTGTAATCCTCGTCTGTGTCCTTGTCAGTCAGTTTAAAAAAAATAAAAAATAAATAGCTTTAGTTTATTCATCTAAGTTTGTGACTAAGCACTGCAGAGTTAGTGTTTAGTGCATATTAGTTTACTATTTGTAGTCCTCGTTTTTGTCTGCGTCCTTCAGTCTAAAAAAAAACTTGTAGGTGTAGTAGTTTTATTGTAGGTTAGTAGCTGTCTAGTACGTCTTTGTCTGCGTGCCTGTCTTGTCCTTTCTCACATTCCCCCCCCCCCCCCAATAAAGTTTACCCACCCCCCCACATCAGCATGAGCAGCATACGTGGCCGTGGCAGCAGGGTTAGGGGAGTTACTCCCAGTGCTGGGTCGCTGCCAGCACGGGGTACCTCTCGCGCCCCTACTACTGGTAGAGGATCAGGTGGAAGGGGAGTCCGCCTCATCCGGGAGTTTTTCCCCTCGGGCAGCAGCCGCCTGATATTGCCTTCCCAGGCTCCAGCAGTGGTGGAGTATATGGGGCACAGCAGTGCCACTGAGTCATCAGTCCCGACTCCTAGTAGCACCACCACCAGTACACCGGTGCCTTTAGTACCCACCCCCAGCCCCCAAGAGTCCAGCCTCTTACTGTTTGACAGTGACAGTGAGAGGGATATCTTGGGGGAGGTCCTGCATCAGGCAGACATAGATTTATGTCCTGATGGTCAGGACCTTTTTGAAGGGTTGATGGAGGAGGAGGATGGGTTACCTGCTGTCAGTAGCCCAGAGACATCCCTTCCAAGTGGTGCTGGTGTTTTTGTGCAGGAAACACCCGCACCTAGTCAGACCCATGTGTCGGTGAGGGGACATCAGAGCCAGGCTAGTGGCTCCATGTCAGATGTCTCCCTCAGACCACCACATGTCAGGCCTGGGTCTGACATATCTGGGGGCGAAGAGGAGGGTGACCCAACATGGGTGCAATCTGACTCGTCGGCTCACAGCAGCAGTGACGACGAGGAAGGTAGGCACCCTGGGGAAACGGTGCGCCAGGTCACCAGGGAGACCAGCGTCAGGGTCTCCACTGGTGATGGCAGCAGGAGGTGTCAGCAGCAGCAGCAGCAGCAGCAGCAGGCAGCTCCACCTGTGCGCACCGAGTCCCAGCAGGTGCAAGTCAGCGTCACCCCATCTGACAGGAGGGCGGCGCTGAAGTCACCTGTCTGGGCCTACTTCACCCTGGTAGCAGATAACCCGACAGTAGCCATCTGCCAGCTCTGTCATGCCAAGGTGAAGAGAGGGAAGTGATTGGCTCGGGTGGGTACCACAGCTCTCAACCAGCACCTGAGAATAAACCACTGGCGGGAGTATGACCAGATGAGGGGTGGTGGTGGTAGCAGCGCCACCACCACAAGTGTGCAGGGTACAGCAGCCCCTGCCACAGCTTTATCGGTTACCAGCAGGTCATGCCCCCCCGCTCCCTCTAGTCGAGGTACTGGTACCGGCAGCCAGACCTCGACTTCCACAGCACCCTCCTCTTCGGTGTCCTGCACTGCCGTCCGGCGCCAGGCGTCGCTTTCTGACGCCTTCGAACGCACCACTCCCTTCCCCCCTGGAGACCGACGTGTGAGTTCCCTCAATGGGCTCCTGGCAAGGGTTATTGCCCAACATCTGCTTCCCTTCAACATTGTTGACTGCAACCCCTTCAGGCAGATGTTGGAGCAGGCCCAACCCCAATGGCGTGTCCCCAGCCGCCATTTCTTTGCCAGGACTGGTGTCCCTGCCCTACACCAGCACATTGTGCAGAATGTAACCCTGTCGCTGGATCACGCTGTCAGCAACAGGGTGCATCTCACAATGGATGGCTGGACCAGCAGGCATGGGCAGGGCCGCTGCATCAGTTTCACGGCCCATTGGGTTTCCCTCCAAGGCGCCGAGGAGGGATTGGCGGCATCAGATTTTGTGGTGCCGCCCCGGGGTGTCCAGGGGAGAAATGCTGGTCTCCCTCAAGCCACTGTCTCCGCAGCTGCTTAGCCTCCCAGCAAGCGCCCCCGTAGCTACTCAAGTGTGGGGCACGTGCGCTGTCAGGCCGTGCTCCAGCTTGTTAGTTTAGGGGAACGGAGACACACTGGCAAAGAAGTGCTGACCGCACTTCAGGCTCAGGTCCAGAAGTGGCTGACACCCCGAAGGCTCCAGGCAGGTATGGTTGTCTGTGACAATGGCAGCAACCTCCTCTCCGCCCTCCAGGCTGGCAGTCTGACCCACGTGCCCTGTCTGGCACATGTCCTCAACCTTGTGGTGCAGAAGTTCCTGCGCACCTATCCCGGGTTGAGTGACATTGTGCTAAGGGTACGTAGGATTTCCAGCCACTTCAGGCGCTCCCCAACCGCTACCGCGTCCCTGTCCAAGTTGCAGCGGGACAACAGCCTGCCCCTTCACAGGCTGATTGTGGACAGTGTGACGTGGTGGAACTCCAGCCTCTACATGCTGGAGAGGTTGTGGGAGCAGCGAAGGGCGGTGAAGGAATACCTGCTGGAGCAAGGCACTGGCAGGCCATCACAACACACACTCCCGTACATCACCAGTGTGGAGTGGGGGCAGATACACCAGGTCTGCCATGTGTTGGCCCCTTTCGAGCAGGCGACCAAGATGGTGAGCAGGGGGCATGTCGGCCTCAACGACATGCTCCCTATAGTGTTCCTGCTGGACAGGGCACTAGATCGCCTGCTCGAATCTGTGGAGAGTGCCTTGGTGGAGCAGGAGGAGGCAACACTGCTCCACCAAGACCAGGCCCAGGACGAGGAGGAGGAGGATGATGATGATCAGGAGGTTACTGGTGACGTCCTGGAGTCAGGGCCTGGTCAGGAGGGAGAGCCTTTGTTGGGGGCACCGATAGTCCGGGGGTTGGGCATCTCTGTGCACGAGCAGCAGCGCCTCCATGATGAAGAGTCGGACGTCATGGACCCGGGCAGCCATGAGGAGTCACAGCGGGCTGTGCTCTTCCCCATGGCTGCCCACATCCTGAGATGCCTCAGGAGGGACCCCCGGGTTAAGACTATAAAGGAGAGGGATGAATTTTGGATGGCCACCCTTTTAGATCCAAGATGTAAGGGGAAACTGGAGCAGTTCCTCCCAGCCAGCCGGAGGCAGCACCGGATGGAGGAACTGCAGGCACGCCTAGTCAGCCGGTTGGAGCAGGCAACTCCCCGGCCTCCAGTTGTCCCCCCTCATCTCACCCAGCAGGTGGCTGCACCCAGCAGCAGCATCAGCAGCCGAGCAGGGGACCTAATGGGTGAGATGAGGATGTTCTTGCAATCTGAGCGACCCAGTACCAGCAGCAGCAGCAGCAGCAGCAGTCACCACCAGCGGCTGGCCCACATGGTGGCAGACTACATGGGGTCCGTCAGTGCTTCTGACAGTATGAGCACCGACGACCCCATGGAGTACTGGGTTGCCAGATTGGACACCTGCCGCCAGCTCGCTCAGTATGCGCTGGAGTTATTGTCTTGCCCCCCCTCCAGCGTACTATCTGAGCGAACATTCAGCGCGGCAGGTGGGGTGGTCACGGACAAGAGGACCCGTCTGTCCACAGACTCTGTGGACAGACTCACATTCATCAAGATAAATGAGTCCTGGATCGGCGGTGACTTTCTGGCACCAGCCGTCGGTTCAGGGCGCTGAATGGTCCCTTGTCATTCATCAATTCAATACCTCTCCGATCTATTTATACCAGGGGTGTCAAACTCAATTTCATCGTGGGCCGCATCAGCATTATGGTTGCCCTCAAAAGGGCCGGTTATATCTGTAAGATTAGATGTCCAGCGCATCCCCTCCCCTTACATTAGATGTCAAGGGCCACCCCACCATCCCACCCCACCATCAGAAGTTGAGTTCCCCCTCTCCCTTACATCACAGTGCATCCCCCTTTCCTTATGCTGCTGCTGGGAAGAAGTTGGATGCATTGCTTGAAAGCAGAAAGTAAGGGTCTGGAGGGCCGCATTCGGCCTGCGGGCCTTGTGTTTGCCACCTCTGATTTATACCTTTGAAACTCATAGTGGGCAGGTAGTGTTAAGGGCATAAATATTTCCATGCTGTGTCATTAAGCCACTATAAGGAGTCCTGATGCTGCTGCCACATTATTTTGAAATGTAATTTCTCAATGCTCATCATGAATTTAAAAAGTCACGTATAGCATAGAAATAACGTTAATCAAACTTTTATATTATGAGGCACTATGGTATACTCAGGCTACAGCTACTTAAGGCCTGTGTCATTCTGCTTTTCAAATTTAATCACCATGCTAATGCAACTTTAAGCTTTTGTAATTTTGGCACTATATGGGCTCCTACTGCTAATGCCAAAAGGCTGAGTGATTATGTACCGATATATTACTCATACTGGTGCTGTCACCTTTTGTCTGTGAGATTTGCCACTTTCTTACTACTGCTGGTGCTGCTGCCACCTCTTCCACGAGTGATAAAACACTTTATTGTGTACTGTTACTACTATACTGCTGCTGCTCAGATACCTATGTGACAAGTTCTTTGCCACTATATACTACAATTACCACTGCTGCTGCTGTGCTGCTGCCACCTCTTCCACGAGTGATAAAACACTATATTGTGTACTGTTACTACTACATCTGCTGCTCAGATACCTATGTGACAAGTTCTTTGCCACTATATACTACAATTACCACTGCTGCTGCTGTGCTGCTGCCACCTCTTCCACGAGTGATAAAACACTATATTGTGTACTGTTACTACTACATCTGCTGCTCAGATACCTATGTGACAAGTTCTTTGGCACTATATACTACAATTACCACTGCTGCTGCTGTGCTGCTGCCACCTCTTCCACGAGTGATAAAACACTATATTGTGTACTGTTACTACTACATCTGCTGCTCAGATACCTATGTGACTAGTTCTTTGGCACTATATACTACAATTACCACTGCTGCTGCTGTGCTGCTGCCACCTCTTCCATGAGTGATAAAACACTATATTGTGTACTGTTACTACTATACTGCTGCTGCTCAGACACCTATGTCACAAGTTATTTGCCACTATATACTACTATTACCACTACTGCTGCTGTCAAGTCTTGCCCAAGTGTTTATATGCTATCTAGTACTATTACCACTACTGCTTGTAAATGTTGTGTGTGTGATAATTACTTTATATTTGAATACTACTGCTGCTGCCTTCATGCTGAGTAATGCTTCATGACCTCTCTGTCACAGCGGATCCACAAACAGCCTCCGCTACAAGCTACCAGACCGGATCGTAACAGCAAGTGTGACTAAAAGACTGAACTTTATGTAAAACCCTGGTTTGCGGCCTTTTTACTGCAACCATTAGCCTGTCTGCAAGAGCAAATCAGCACTCTCTCTCTCTCTCTTTCTCGCTCTCTCTCTCTATATCTATATATATATTGTAGCTTTTTGTATAGTAATTTTTCAACAGTTTAGTTTGTGTTAGTAGTGTCTGTGTCCGTGTATTTTATTTTTTATTAGGTTTGTGTTAAATAAAATAATAGTATGAAATGTTTTTAGGTTATTATGAAGTTAGATGTGTTGATGTTGATGTTGATGTGTTAGATGTGAAGTTAGATGTGTTGAAAAACCTAACAATCTCAATAAGAAAGGAAACATTTGAAAAGAATAACAGGTTTAATAACCAAAAATAAAAATATTTACATGGAATTTTTCATGCGCTTGTAAAGCTCAGCCAGGTCCTCCAAAATTTTTCTCTGCTGTTGTAACAGCTGTTCATTCTCGAGGCCCAGTTTTTTTATTTTGCGCCGATTGGACTGGAGTTTTTGATTGGTCCTCTCCATGACACGGGATTTCTCCTGAATCTCTTTCAAAACTGTTAGGATATAAGAAAAAAAAATTAGGATTAAATACTGTCCATTTTTATATCTACATCTTATTGTTGAAATGTTATTAATCTTTGTGCACATATTTACCCTCCTGACTGATGGTCATCACAGGCGCTGTGTCATCCTCCTGGTCCTCTTCTGCATCATGGGATTCACCAGGAGGTTGGGTGGGGGGATGTTGCAGCTCCTCAGGAGCTGGGGGTGGTAAGTGGGAGGGCCCTGGCTGCTCCTCATCCCTCTCCTCCTCTTCATCCTCCTCTTCGTCCTCCTCCTCCTCTGCGGCCTGTCGCCTTGTGCGCTTGGGGCGCACAAATGCTAGAGGAGCTCCTATAATAACACAATGTTCATATATGTAAAAATGATTTCTAATAACATATGCAAATTCTGTGTACTCTGCTATATTGTATATGAATACACATTTATTTATATAGACAGTTAACCAATGGGATAATGTTATACTAAAGGGTCTTGCTGGCACTACAGGGGACTGAGTGTGAGCTGGGCTGCCACCATGGTAAAATGAGCTGTTTGTGTTTCCTTTGTATTATTCTGACGATCTCATGTTAAAAAAAGGGCCTGATGGAGTACACGGGATTACTATGATAACCCGACGCCTAGCACAGGAATTTAGTGGGAATTGAGTTATAAAATACCACCCCTTCCCCTTTAACCCACCACACCACCACTTAAATTCCATGGTTTAACTTGATGGAATAATGTCTTTTTCCAACAGTACTATGAATACCTTGGGTGGTGATATATGTTACCACAACATGGCGTCTGGGCAGAGGCGTTGCTAGGGGGGTGCGGGGGGTGCGGCCCGCACCCGGGTGACACCCTTTTTTTTACATTTTTTTTTGCTGACATGCCCAGAGCCTGTGGCGTTGCTATGGGGGTGCGGCCCGAAAACCGGGTGACACCCGCCAGAGGGTGCCCAAAAAAAAACCAAATCTTAAAAAAAAAAAGATTGACTTCGGGGGTTGTAGCTTGACGACCAGAGGTCACATAAACCCCACATTTGGGGGGGTTGGCAGTTGAAGACCTACCCCACCACCAGTCAAAATATGGGATGGCTATCATTTATGGTTCCGGAGATACGGGGCTGCTTGCACAGCCTGTCAGAAGCTACATACAGAGCGGCCATTATAAATACAAGCTGACACATTGCAGCAGACTGAGAAAAAAAAATCATCATTTGTTTTTTGCTAGAAAATTACTCTATGGTGGTCTTTGTAACTTTTTATGTTGCACGGCATAGAGCTGCACGATTCTGGCTAAAATGACAATTGCAATTTTTTTGCTTAGAAGATAGATGACGATTCTCTCACGATTCGTGCGGCATAACATCATCTTTCACATTAAAATGAAAAAAAAAAAAAAAATGGGCTAACTTTACTGTTTAGTTTTTATGGTTTTTATTATTCAATGAAGTGGGCAAATGCAGCGTGACATAAAATATTGCAGCAATTGCCATTTTTGTCTCTGCTAAAATATATATAATGTTTGCCGGTTCCAAGTAATTTTCTAGCAAAAAATATTGCTTTTTAACTTAAACAAGTGTTGGACTTTAAGTGGTTACATTTCTTGCATTTACACACAGAAGTTTGATCTAAAAAGGAAGTTGGTTACAATGTTTCCTGCTAAGAACTTGGCAGACTGCACAGATATTTTCTTTTGACAGCTGAACGTCTCTCCACTTGTTATATGAAAGAATCAGCAAACTCTGCATTGGAGATGTCAGGGGGGTTGAATCGAGATCACAATTTTTTAACGATTAATTGTGCAGCTCTAGCACGGTACTGTATTTGCGCAGCAATTTTTTTGGGGGGAGGGGGTTTCTTACATGCCTTCGACAGAGTGACAATTGTTGCTGTGAGCATATCCTTAGGGAATGAGGCAGAGTGACAATTGTTGCTGTGGGCATATCCTTAGGGAATGAGGCAGAGGAAGCAGCAGCATTGAACAAGTGAGTAATGTGCCCAGTTAATAAGGGTATAAACACATATGGGTTGTAATACTCCCCTACAAACCCATCAGGACCTGGGGATTTGTTATTAGGGAGGGAATTAATCACATTAATGCCCTCCTCACTACCATGGAGGTAGTGAGGGGGCATTGAGGACTTCCAGTTACTCAGAAGTCAGATAAGGAAAGTGAACTGAATCTAAGAAAGAAGATATAGTGGAGTGGTCAGGTTGGGTTAGAGTAGGGTGACCAGACATCCCCAGTTTCTGGGGACAGTCCCCGGACCAAGTCTGTCCCCGGTTATGTCCCCGGATTGGATTTGAACAGGGGCTGGGGCAATTTCAGACACAGAGCAGAATAAAAAGCTTCTACTAGCTTGGGGGGGTGTAAGTTTTTTTTTTTTACATTATGCCCATTTTTGATGATCATGTGCTGGTCGGAGCGGAGGAAATATTTCTTCAGTTTTGGGTGCATGCCCAATAAGCTCTGCTCTTTGTTCTTCTGCCTTGGCTCAAGTCCCGGCCAGCCGTCTGCCTGCTTATCTCCTTGCCTTCCCAGGCGGAGTGATCTTCCTCCGCTCCACACCCAGTAGTAGCCGGGGCCTGGAGAGTAATCCCGGCCAGCCACCTGCCTATCTCCTTGCCTTCCCTGGCAGAGTGATCTTCCTCCGCTCCCCACCCAGTAGTAGCTGGGGCCCAGAGAGTTAGACTTGACAGGCTGTGAGGCGGTCTGCGGCGGCGACGGGCAGAGAGACGCTGATTGCTGCCATGAATAGTAAACTAAAAATATGTCCCCGGATTTAATTTGAAAAATCTGGTCACCTTAGGTTAGAGGGGCTCATCTTTTGTACAGAGCATCATAGTAGGTGATAAAAGCATCTGCTTTATCTTGTGGGTTGAGCAGCTTCTCTCTAGTGACAAGGTGGTACAGGTACGGTTTTTAGTTTTTAATGCGGCGCTCTTTGATTTTGATTGGCTGAGAGTTTCCCTGCTTTATTACCTGAAGCATAACAATTTATTTTAGTGTGTTTTTGGAGCTTGTTAGCCTTTTCAGGAGAAGGGACCTTAATTCTAATTGTAATTTGTGCAATTTGGTTTTGAGGTCAGGATGTGGGCCGGCTGTTGCTTAATAAGGGAGTCAGTGGCCTGAATATTTGCCAAGAGGTTGTCAATGTGTGGCCTCCTCTGTCTTGTATATCTAGCCCCCAACTGAATGAATAAGGGCTTTATGTGAGGCCCACACAATGTTTGGGTCAGACACCGAGTCCTTGTTAAACAGGAAAAAGGTTGTGAGTTGACTTTGGAGGGAAGCCACATGAGGGTCAGCTTGCAGAATCTGAGGTGTTCATGAGCCATAGGTAGGCAGGAGGAGAACTTGAGCAGTCTTCTATGGTGATGCATATAGGAGACAGTCTGACCAAGTTGTAGGAAGAATAGAGGAATCCAATACTTTCTGTAGGGTCCATTGGCCAATGAGGAAAAGGTTAATTATTGGATAAGAGTTGTGGCGAGGAGAAAAGTACATGAAAGTGTGTTCCTTCGCGTGCTGGCAACACCATGCATCATATCATTGAAAACTTGGCAGGAGACGGCCCAAAGCTGGTTTGCATCTTTTGGGTTGTGACAAAAAGTCCAGGAGAAGATCTAGAGAGATGTTGAAGTCGTCACACCAGATAACAGATCCTTGTTGGAAGCTGCTAACTTTTTTTGTGCAGGAAACACAGATGGGGTTGCCACCTTTTCTTAAAGCCAAACCCGAACACATTGGCAGCGCACAGCAAATCATTACCTCTGTACAATGCAAGGAAATGTTTATGTATTCATGTAGATTACACTATACTTATATTTTGTGATTAAATAATAGACATGTGCATTCGTTTTCGTTAGAATGCATTTTCGGCCGAAAACGAACGAACGAACGAACGATAAGGAAAGCGCAGAAAACGAAAAACCGAAAGATCTGACCTAAAAAATGCTTTATTTTCGTTTTCGTCGCGATAACAATTGGATATAGAGAGATTCGACATGACGCTGACTGAATACAGTGAATAGCAATCTGTCTATCGAACCTGATATACACACACATACCGTACTTTTCGACACATAGAGAGAAAAGATTAGACGCTATAGGGAAAGATTTGATGCTATAGGGAAAATATTTGACGCTATAGGGAGAGATTCGACATTATAGAAATAATAGATTAGACATTACAGTGAATAGATTTCAATTTATGGGAAAATAGATTCGACATTATAGAGAGAGAATAGATTCGACATCCACATTATAGAGAGATTATAGATTCTTACTAGTTACATAGTTACATAGTTAGTCAGGTTGAAAAAAGACACAAGTCCATCCAGTTCAACCATAAAAAAAAAATAAAAATAAATCAAATTAAAACACAGTACATCCTCCCATACACCCAACTCCATACCCACAGTTGATCCAGAGGAAGGCAAAAAACCCCAGCAGAGCGATGATCCAATTTGCTACCGGAGGGGAAAAAATTCCTTCCTGATCCCCCGAAAGGCAATCGGATTTACCCCGGATCAACTTTACCTACACATCTTAGTACTCAGTTATATTATGTGCATTTAGGAAAGAATCCAGGCCTCTCTTAAAGCAATCTACTGAGCTGGCCAGAACCACCTCTGGAGGGAGTCTGTTCCACATTTTCACAGCTCTTACTGTGAAGAAACCTTTCCGTATTTGGAGGTGAAATCTCTTTTCCTCCAGACGTAAAGAGTGCCCCCTTGTCCTCAGTGTTGACCTTAAAGTGAATAACTCAACACCAAGTTCACTATATGGACCTCTTATGTATTTGTACATGTTGATCATATCCCCCCTTATTCTCCTCTTCTCAGGAGAGAATAAATTCAGTTCCTCTAATCTTTCCTCATAGCTGAGCTCCTCCATGCCTCTTATCAGTTTGGTTGCCCTTCTCTGCACTTTCTCCAGTTCTCCGATATCCTTTTTGAGAACTGGTGCCCAAAACTGGACTGCATATTCCAGATGAGGTCTTACTAATGATTTGTACAGGGGGGGGCAAAATGATATCTCTATCTCTGGAGTCCATACCTCTCTTAATACAAGAAAGGACTTTCCTCGCTTTGGAAACCGCAGCTTGGCATTGCATGTTATTATTGAGCTTATGATCAACTAAAACCCCCAGATACTTCTCCACTACAGATCCCCCCAGTTGTACTCCCCCTAGCATGTATGATGCATGAATATTCTTAGCCCCCAAGTGCATAACTTTACATTTATCAACATTAAACCTCATCTGCCACTTAGTCGCCCAATTAGACAGAGCATTGAGGTCGGCTTGTAAATTGGAGACATCCTGCAAGGACATTATTCCACTGCATAGCTTGGTGTCATCTGCAAAAACAGAAATGTTACTTTTGATCTCAGACCCAATATCATTTATAAATATATTGAAAAGTAAGGGACCCAACACTGAACCTTGGGGTACACCGCTGATAACCTTGGACCATTCAGAGTAAGAATCATTAACCACAACTCTCTGAATTCTGTCTTTCAGCCAGTTTTCTATCCATTTACAAACTGATATATCCAATCCTGTAGACCTTACCTTACACATGAGCCGTGTGTGGGGAACTGTATCGAACGCTTTTGCAAAATCCAAGTATACCACGTCCACTGCCACGCCTCTGTCCAGGGTTTTACTTACCTCTTCATAAAAGGAAATCAGGTTTGTCTGACAACTTCTGTCCTTCATGAATCCATGCTGTCTGCTGCTTAAATAGTTTGTTTCCAGCAAGAACTCATCCATGTGGTCTTTTATTAAACGTTCCAGTATCTTTCCAACTATAGAAGTTAAACTAACAGGTCTATAGTTACTAGGTAAAGACTTTGTTCCCTTTTTAAATATGGGCACCACATTGGCTTTATGCCAATCCAGTGGTACTATTCCTGTCATTAATGAGTCCCTAAATATTAGATACAGTGGCTTTGAAATTTCAGAGCTCAATTCTTTTAGGATCCGTGGGTGGATGCCATCTGGTCCAGGTGCTTTATCCACCTTTATTCTGTCTAAATATTTCTGGACCATATCACTTTTGAGCCATTGTGGATTTGGGGCTGTGTCACTCCCACCCCCTATATCGACATGAGCTCCCCCATTCTCCATTGTATACACAGAGCTGAAGAAAGCATTTAATACATTTTACTTCTCTATGTCCTCAGTCACCCACTCTAGATTATTTTGTAAAGGGCCTACATGCTCAGACTTGACCTTTTTACTATTAGTATATTTAAAGAATTTTTTGGGGTTTGTCCTACTATCTTTTGCAATCTGTCGTTCATTTTGAATTTTTGCATCCTTGATTTCCTTTTTACATATTCTATTATATTCTTTGTAACATTTAAACGACACTAGTGTTCCTTCATTTTTATATTTTTTAAAAGCTATTTTCTTATTGTTTATAGCTTTTTTAACTTTAACCGTGAGCCACATAGGTTTTATCTGTAGCCTTTTAAACTTATTGCCCATGGGAATATACTTTGCAGTGAGGTTCCAAAGAGTCTTTTTGAAGAATTCCCATTTCTGTTCTGTGTTTATCGGTGCCAATATTCCCTCCCAGTCCAAGCCCTGGAGAGCAGTCCTCATGCTTTGAAAATTTGCTCTCTTGAAATTAAGTGTTTTTATCTTTCCTGTATGTATTTCTTGCTTATAGTTTACATTAAACGAAATCATGTTATGATCACTGCTACCCAGGTGTTCCTTTATCTGAACATTAGTAATGAGCTCTGCATGGTTTGAGATTACCAGGTCCAACAGAGCATCATTCCTAGTTGGGGCCTCAATAAACTGGACCATAAAATTGTCCTGCAATAGGTTTTTAAATTTTTGTCCTTTAACTGTCCCAGAAATTCCATTATTCCAGTCAATTTCTGGGTAGTTAAAATCCCCCATTATTATCACCGTCCCTGATAGAATTCTTGTAGGCCGAATATTCGACAGGAAATGTACGATTCGGCGTAAAGTTTCGATGTTCCGTCGAATATTCTTTGACCATTCAACACCATTCGACAGAAACCAAGTATAATATCTGGATTTTCGGACGAAAGCTATTCCCCAACGAAAAACAAAATAAATCAAAACGATTTTCGTGAGTAACTAAATAAATGTATTTTCCGGAGGAAAACGAAAAAACAAAATATTCCAGTCTGCACATGTCTATTAAATAACATTTCTAATCATATGGAGTTAATCACTAGAATACCCTTTACATCAGAGTCCGCAGAGTTGACACTCTTGGCTTACAATTGCAGTGACCAACCCTGCTGGGTAGCCACAGTCTGGGCCAGGGGTGGACTGATAACTCATTGGGCCTCCGGGAAATTGAAGATCATGGGTCCCACAGGTTTAAAGATAGCTGTCTCATGGGAGCCAACATTAATGTGGCAGGCCGAAGCTT
Source organism: Rana kukunoris (assembly GCA_029574335.1). Classification (NCBI taxonomy): domain Eukaryota; kingdom Metazoa; phylum Chordata; class Amphibia; order Anura; family Ranidae; genus Rana; species Rana kukunoris. The sequence continues at coordinate 613,848,331 of CM056050.1, read as the reverse complement.
AGAGGCACCGAGCTTTGCGACATGGAGAGTGGCAAAAGGAGTACGGAGGGGATGATGGGAGTAGTATGTATAGGAGAGAAGTGTGGAGGGTATGATGGGGGCAGTATGTATAGGAGAGAAGTGTGGAGGGTATGATGGGGGCAGTATGTACAGGAGAGGAGTGTGGAGGGTATGATGGGGGTTGTATGTACAGGAGAGGAGTGTGGAGGGTATGATGGGGCAGTATGTACAGGAGAGGAGTGTGGAGGGGATGGTGGGGGTACTATGTATAGGAGAGGAGTACAGAGGGTATGATGGGGGTACTATGTACAGGAGAGGAGTGTGGAGGGTATGATGGGAGTAGTATGTACAGCAGAGGAGTGTGGAGGGTATGATGGGGCAGTATGTATAGAAGAGAATTGCAGAGGGGATGGTGGGGGTAGTATGTATAGGAGAGGAGTGTGGCGGGGATGATGGGGATTGTAACAGAACTCCAAATGGGACAAGGGTTAACGCCGTTTAAGATATTCCATTTCCAAACCCAAGACAGCTACTAACACTCCACAGTCAGGCAAGCGAACCCCAATAATGAGACACACAGCTTTGTTTGAGGTTCCACATGAATAGACCCTTTAATGAGAAATACAGGCTCTTATATACAGTTGGGATCCTGCAGTAACCAAAATGAACAATGACTCTACTTCACCCACAAGATCACACAATGAGCTCCAATACACATCTTTTTAGTAGACATCATGGGGTAGATTCACATAGATCAGCGGATCTTTAGATCCGCATAATCTATCTTATTTTCGATCCGCCAGCGCCAGTTTTTGAGGCAAGTGTTGTATTCACAAAGCACCTGCCTCTAAAGTGGTGCCGGCGGCTCGTAAATCCCCCGGCGGAATTCAAATTCCGCGGCTAGGGGGAGTGTATTATTTAAATCAGGCGCGTCCCCGCGCCAATTTAACTGTGCATGCGCCGCCGGCTAAATTTCCCAGCGTGCATTGCTCAAAATGATGTCGCTAGGACGTCCATTGGATTCGGCGTGAGCGTAACTTGTGTCCAGCTCTTTTCAGAATCGACGTACGCAAACGATGTAAAAATTCAAAATTCGGCGGGAACGACTGCCATACTTAACATAGGATACGCCGCACTTACCCCTCATATAGCAGGGGTAACTATCCGCCGGAAAAAGCCGAACGCAAACGACGTAAAAAAAAAACGACGGGCGGGCGTTTGTTTCTGCATCGGCGGTTCTCCTCATTTGCATATTCGTTGCGTATAAAAACAGAAGCGCCACCTATCGGCCGGCAGGAGATTTCAGCCTAAGATCCGACGGTGTAAGTCACTTACACCTGTCGGATCTAAGGGAGATCTATGCGGAACCTGATTCGATGAATAAGCCGCATAGATCTGACCGACGGAACTCAGAGATACGACGGCGTATCAGTAGATACGCTGTCGTATCTCTATATAAATCTACCCCCATGACTCCAACTCTGACCTAATTTACATGAGCTACATAGTTAGCCAGGTTGAAAAAAGACACAAGTCCATCCAGTTCAACCACAAAAAAATAAACAAACAAAATAAAACACAGTACAATCCCATACACTCAACTCCATACACACAGTTGATCCAGAGGAAGGCTTTTTGCCCCAGCAGAGCGATGATCCAATTTTCTACAGCTTGGGGAAAAATTCCTTCCTGATCCCCCGAAAGGCAATCGGATTTACCCCGGATTAACTTTACCTACACATCTTAGTACTCAGTTATATTATGTGCATTTAAGAAAGAATCCAGACCCTTCTCATAGCAATCTACTGAGCTGGCCAGAACCACCTCTGGAGGGAGTCTGTTCCACATTTTCACAGCTCTTACTGTGAAGAAACCTTTCCGTATTTGGAGGTGAAATCTCTTTTCCTCCAGACGTATAGAGCGCCCCCCTGTCCTCAGTGATGACTGTAAAGTGAATAACTCAACACCAAGATCACTATATGGACCCCTTATATATTTGTACATGTTGATCATATCCCCCCTTATTCTCTTCTTCTCAGGAGTGAATCAATTTAGTTCCTCTAATCTTTCCTCATAGCTGAGCTCCTCCATGCCTCTTATCAGTTTGGTTGCCCTTCTCTGCACTTTCTCCAGTTCCCCGATATCCTTTTTGAGAACTGGAGCCCAAAACTGGACTGCATATTCCAGATGAGGTCTTACTAATGATTTGTACAGGGGGGGGGGGGGCAAAATGATATCTCTGTCTCTGGAGTCCATACCTCTCTATACAAGAAAGGACTTTGCTCACTTTGGAAACCTCAGCTTGGCATTGCATGTTATTATTGAGCTTATGATCAACTAAAACCCCCAGATCCTTCTCCACTACAGATCCCCCCAGATCCTTCTCTACTACAGATCCCCCCAGATCCTTCTCCACTACAGATCCCCCAGATCCTTCTCCACTACGGATCACCCCAGATTCTTCTCCACTACGGATCCCCCCAGATCCTTCTCCACTACGGATCCCCCCAGATCCTTCTCCACTATGGATCTCCCACAGATCCTTCTCCACTACGGATCCCCCCCAGATCCTTCACTACGGATCCTCCCAGTTCTACTCCCCCTAGTATGTATGATGCATATTCTTAGCCCCCAAGTGCATAACTTTACATTTATCAACATTAAACCTCATCTGCCACTTAGTCGCCCAATTAGACAGAGCATTGAGGTCGGCTTGTAAATTGGAGACATCCTGTAAGGACATTATTCCCCTGCATAGCTTGGTGTCATCTGCAAAGACAGAAATCCCAGACCCAATATCATTTATAAATATATTAAAAAGTAACGGTCCAAAGGCTGAACCTTGGGGTCCACCACTGATAACCTTGGACCATTCAGAGTAAGAATCATTAACCACGGCTCTCTGATTTCTTTCTTCTAGACAGTTTTCTATCCATTTACAAACTGCTATATCCAATCCTGTAGAGATTGGACGTCTTTGTTCTGTCATTAAAATTGAAATATTTAAAAATATGAAAATATAAAAATTGTACTCTTTAACCACTTAAGGACCGCCTACTGCACATTTACGTCGGCAGAATGGCACGGCTGGGCACATCAACGTATATATACGTTGGTTTCTAGTACCCAGCCGCGGGTCACGGGCGCACGCCCGCGGCGCGCTCCCGTGACCCGGTCCGAAGCTCCGGGACCGGGTCCGCGGGACTCGCGGCCCCGATTGCTGCTGGAGTGTGGTGATCGGTCCCCGGAGCTGAAGAACGGGGAGAGCCGTGTGTAAACACGGCTTCCCCGTGCTTCACTGTGGCCGCAGCATCGATCGCGTCATCCCTGTTATAGGGGGACGTGATCGATGACGTCACACCTACAGCCACACCCCCCTACAGTAGTAAACACACACAGGGAACACTCAAATCCTACAGCGCCCCCTTGTGGTTAACTCCCAAACTGCAACTGTCATTTTCACAGTAAACAATGCAATTTAAATGCATTTTTTGCTGTGAAAATGACAATTGTCCCAAAAATGTGTCAAAATTGTCCGAAGTGTCCGCCATAATGTCGCAGTCACGAAAAAAATCGCTGATCGCCGCTATTAGTAGTAAAAAAAAAAATAATTAATAAAAATGGAATAAATCTATCCCTTATTTTGTAAACGCTATACATTTTGGGAAAACCAACCGATAAACGCTTATTGCAATTTTTTTTACCAAAAATAGGTAGAAGAATACGTATCGGCCTAAACTGAGGAAAAAATGTATTTATATATATTTTTGGGGATATTTATTATAGCAAAAAGTAAAAAATATTCAATTTTTTTCAAAATTGTGGCTCTATTTTTGTTTATAGCGCAAACAATAAAAACCGCAGAGGTGATCAAATACCACCAAAAGAAAGCTCTATTTGTGGGGAAAAAAGGACGCCAATTTTGTTTGGGAGCCGCGTCGCACGACCGCGCAATTGTCAGTTAAAACGACGCAGTGCCGAATCGCAAAAAGGGGCAAGATCCTTTAGCAGCATTTTGGTCCGGGTCTTAAAATTTACCAGTTATTGGTTATGAGACCAGACCACGATTACACGATATACGACTTCAATATTCCTAGGGAACAACAATATATTTCTGATAAAATAAAATTGGTATAATTACCGATTCCAAAATGGCTATTTGCAGATGACCAAAGTTAAAATGCAGTAGCTTTCTATGGTCCTTCATGGGATAACAAGATGCCTTCATGCATCGTCCTAACGTGCCCCTCCCTCTCTGGATCTTCTTCCTCCTTTAGTTCATTGATCCATCTCCTTTCATTGATTCCTTCTATCGCCTCTCATCTTTCTCATCCATCCTTATGGGCTTGATCTCTTTATATCAATCAGAACAATAGGACTATTACATTATCCGAAGTCCTGCCCATCTGACAACTGTCCGTTATGCATAGGCCCCTGGTCTCTATGGGGGTTCCTGTCAAGACGTGTCGGGTTCCTATTGGCTGACGATTTAATAATAATGACCTTGTTCTCTGGGCTTTGAGAACCTCAAGTAATATCACTTCCAACCAGGCCCGGATTGGCTAATCGAGGAGAACCGGATAAATCCCGGTGGGCTGGTCGGGTTTCGGGCCGGTGGCGTAGCCAGTATGTGTGACCATTAATCAATGTAATTTTTATTTCTGTGACCCCGCTCCAGCCGCCATATTCAGGTTCAGGCAGGCCCCTGGTGCACTGTGATTGGGTACATTGGACATGTGCGGTGGGCGGGGCTGGCCTGACCTATTCTCTATCGTGGGGGAGCAGCGCTGGCCTGGCCTATCCTCAATATCGGGGGAGCGGGGCTGGCCTGGCCTATCCTCAATATCGGCGGGGCTGGCCTGGCCTATCCTGTGAGCTGTGGACGCTTGCTGTCTCTTCCTCCTCCTCCTCCTGCTCTCTGAGTGGATCCGTCATGTCCCCGTTGGGGTGGCCGGGCAGTGTAACAGGCAGCGGCGCAGACCACAGAGGCAAAGCATGAAGAAAAAAGGTGAGAGATTCCCTTGTAAGTTTGCTGCTGACCCGGGGGGGGGGGGTAGGTATTTGTCTGGGGAGAGTGAGAAGCCAGAAAGTCGTTGTACTGTAACGTGTAGTGCATTGTGTATTGGTCAGTGTGTGTGTGCCTTGTGTATTGGTCAGTGTGTGTGTGTGTGCATTGTGTATTGATCAGTGTGTGTGTGCATTGTGTATTGGTCAGTGTGTGTTGTGCATTGTGTATTGGTCAGTGTGTGTGTGTGTGTGTGCATTGCTTATTGATCAGTGTGTGTGTGCATTGTGTATTGGTCAGTGTGTGTGTGTGCATGGTGTATTGATCAGTGTGTGTGTGTGTGTGTGCATTGTGTATTGGTCAGTGTGTATTGTGTATTGGTCAGTGTGTGTGTGTGTGTGTGTGCATTGTGTATTGGTCAGTGTGTGTGTGTGTGTGTGTGCATTTTGTAATGGTCAGTGTGTGTGTGTGTGTGTGTGTGCATTGCATATTGGTCTGTGTGTGTGTGTGCATTGTGTATTGGTCAGTGTGTGTGTGTGCATTTTGTAATGGTCAGTGTGTGTGTGTGCATTGCGTATTGGTCAGTGTGTGTGCATTGTGTATTGGTCAGTGTGTGTGTGTGTGTGTGTGCATTGTGTATTGGTCAGTGTGTGTGCATTGTGTATTGGTCAGTGTGTGTGTGTACATTGCGTATTGATCGGTGTGTGTGTGTGTGTGCATTGTGTATTGGTCAGTGTGTGTGTGTGCATTTTGTAATGGTCAGTGTGTGTGTGTGCATTGTGTATTGGTCAGTGTGTGTGCATTGTGTATTGGTCAGTGTGTGTGTGTGTGTGTGCATTGTGTATTGGTCAGTGTGTGTGCATTGTGTATTGGTCAGTGTGTGTGTGTACATTGCGTATTGATCGGTGTGTGTGTGTGTGTGCATTGTGTATTGGTCAGTGTGTGTTGTGCATTGTGTATTGGTCAGTGTGTGTGTGTGTGTGTGTGCATTGTGTATTGGTCAGTGTGTGTGTGTGTGTGTGTGCATTTTGTAATGGTCAGTGTGTGTGTGTGTGTGTGTGTGCATTGCATATTGGTCTGTGTGTGTGTGTGCATTGTGTATTGGTCAGTGTGTGTGTGTGCATTTTGTAATGGTCAGTGTGTGTGTGTGCATTGCGTATTGGTCAGTGTGTGTGCATTGTGTATTGGTCAGTGTGTGTGTGTGTGTGTGTGCATTGTGTATTGGTCAGTGTGTGTGCATTGTGTATTGGTCAGTGTGTGTGTGTACATTGCGTATTGATCGGTGTGTGTGTGTGTGTGCATTGTGTATTGGTCAGTGTGTGTGTGTGCATTTTGTAATGGTCAGTGTGTGTGTGTGCATTGTGTATTGGTCAGTGTGTGTGCATTGTGTATTGGTCAGTGTGTGTGTGTGTGTGTGCATTGTGTATTGGTCAGTGTGTGTGCATTGTGTATTGGTCAGTGTGTGTGTGTACATTGCGTATTGATCGGTGTGTGTGTGTGTGTGCATTGTGTATTGGTCAGTGTGTGTTGTGCATTGTGTATTGGTCAGTGTGTGTGTGCATTGCTTATTGATCAGTGTGTGTGTGCATTGTGTATTGGTCAGTGTGTGTGTGTGCATGGTGTATTGATCAGTGTGTGTGTGTGTGTGTGCATTGTGTATTGGTCAGTGTGTATTGTGTATTGGTCAGTGTGTGTGTGTGTGTGTGTGCATTGTGTATTGGTCAGTGTGTGTGTGCATTTTGTAATGGTCAGTGTGTGTGTGTGTGTGTGTGCATTGCGTATTGGTCTGTGTGTGTGTGCATTGTGTATTGGTCAGTGTGTGTGTGTGCATTTTGTAATGGTCAGTGTGTGTGTGTGTGCATTGCGTATTGGTCAGTGTGTGTGTGTGTGTGTGCATTGTGTATTGGTCAGTGTGTGTGCATTGTGTATTGGTCAGTGTGTGTGTGCATTGTGTATTGGTCAGTGTGTGTGTGTGTGTGCATTGTGTATTGGTCAGTGTGTGTTGTGCATTGTGTATTGGTCAGTGTGTGTGTGTGCATTTTGTAATGGTCAGTGTGTGTGTGTGTGCATTGCGTATTGGTCAGTGTGTGTGTGTGTGTGCATTGTGTATTGGTCAGTGTGTGTGCATTGTGTATTGGTCAGTGTGTGTGTGTGTGTATTGTGTATTGGTCAGTGTGTGTGCATTGTGTATTGGTCAGTGTGTGTGTGCATTGTGTATTGGTCAGTGTGTGTGTGTACATTGCGTATTGATCAGTGTGTGTGCATTGTGTATTGGTCAGTGTGTGTGTGCATTGTGTATTGGTCAGTGTGTGTGTGTGTGTGCATTGCGTATTGGTCTGTGTGTGTGTGCATTGTGTATTGGTCAGTGTGTGTGTGTGCATTTTGTAATGGTCAGTGTGTGTGTGTGTGCATTGCGTATTGGTCAGTGTGTGTGTGTGTGCATTGTGTATTGGTCAGTGTGTGTGCATTGTGTATTGGTCAGTGTGTGTGTGTGTGTATTGTGTATTGGTCAGTGTGTGTGTGTGCATTTTGTAATGGTCAGTGTGTGTGTGTGTGCATTGCGTATTGGTCAGTGTGTGTGTGTGTGTGCATTGTGTATTGGTCAGTGTGTGTGCATTGTGTATTGGTCAGTGTGTGTGTGTGTGTATTGTGTATTGGTCAGTGTGTGTGTGTGCATTTTGTAATGGTCAGTGTGTGTGTGTGTGCATTGCGTATTGGTCAGTGTGTGTGTGTGTGTGCATTGTGTATTGGTCAGTGTGTGTGTGTGTGCATTTTGTAATGGTCAGTGTGTGTGTGTGTGTGTGTGCATTGCGTATTGGTCTGTGTGTGTGTGCATTGTGTATTGGTCAGTGTGTGTGTGTGCATTTTGTAATGGTCAGTGTGTGTGTGTGTGCATTGCGTATTGGTCAGTGTGTGTGTGTGTGTGCATTGTGTATTGGTCAGTGTGTGTGCATTGTGTATTGGTCAGTGTGTGTGTGTGTGCATTGTGTATTGGTCAGTGTGTGTGCATTGTGTATTGGTCAGTGTGTGTGTGCATTGTGTATTGGTCAGTGTGTGTGTGTACATTGCGTATTGATCGGTGTGTGTGTGTGTGTGCATTGTGTATTGGTCAGAGTGTGTGTGTATTGCGTAGCGGTCTGTGTATGTGCAGGGCAATGCGGAGCAGTGTGTGTGTGTGTGTGTGAATACTAATTCTTAAAGCGGAGGTTCACCCACAAATCAACTTTCTGCCACTAGATCCAGCATACTGCTGACATTTGCAGTATGCTGGATTATTTTTGTGTACTTATCATTTTTGCGGTCTTTCTTCTCCGGCACCGAGCAGGGAATCCTGTGGGGAATGACACTCGGCTGTTTATGGCGCTATACGGCGCCTGCCGTGTAGAGCTGACTGCGCAGGCGCCGTAAACACCCGAGTGTCACTTCGGCTATTTTCGAAAGGCTTGGCGCGCTATCCAAGCCCGTCAATCACCTACGCTTGTTTTAGGAACGCCTATACCCGGAAGGAATCCCTGCTCGGTGCCGGAGAAGAAACCCTGCTAAAATGTACAAAAAAAAATCCAGCATACTGCAAATGTCAGCAGTATGCTGGATCTAGTGGCAGAAAGTTGATTTTTGAGTGAACCTCCGCTTTAACCACTTGTCATCTGCCCGCCGTCAAATGACGGCGGGCAGACGACTCCATTGTTCTGACATCACGTCATATGACGTGATGTCCCTTTAAATCCCGTGCGAGTGCCCGGTGGCAACGATCGCCGCCGGGCACACGCGATTGCTCTGTAAGTGAGCTGGGACGTGCAGCTCTGTATGTAAACACAGAGCTGCACGTCCCTGTCAGGGAGAGAGGTGACAGATTGTGTTCCTTGTACATAGGGACACAATCGGTCACCTCCCCCAGTCACCCCCCCTCCCCCCACAGTTAGAACACTCATAGGACACACATTTAACCCCTTCCCCGCCCCCTAGTGGTTAACCCCTTCACTGCCAGTCACATTTATACAGTAATCAATGCATATTTATAGCATTTTTCACTGTATAAATGTAAATGGTCCCAAAAATGTCAGAAAAGTGTCCGAAATGTCCGCCATAACGTCGCAGTCCCAATAAAAAAATCGCAGATCGCCGCCATTAATAGTAAAAAAAAAAAAAAAAAAAAAAAATGCCATAAACTATCCCCTATTTTGTAAACGCTATAAATTTTGCGCAAACCAATCGATAAACGCTTATTGCATTTTTTTTTTACCAAAAATATGTAGAAGAATACGTATCGGCCTAAACTGAGGGAAAAATTTTTTTTTTTATATATTTTTTGGGGTTATTTATTATAGCAAAAAGTAAAAAATATTGCATTTTTTTAAAAATTGTCGCTCTATTTTTGTATATAGCGCAAAAAATAAAAACCGCAGAGGTGATCAAATACCACCAAAAGAAAGCTCTATTTGTGGGAAAAAAAGGACGCCAATTTTGTTTGGGAGCCACGTCGCACGACCGCGCAATTGTCAGTTAAAGCGACGCAGTGCGGGAAGCTTATATTTTGTCTGGGCAGGAAGGGGGTGTAGGTGCACAGTAGGTAAGTGGTTAAAGAAAATAGATTCTGATACTGTCCTGTTATTTATTGTTCTAAGGGTCCTTTCAGACGTCCGCATCCGTTTGTCCGTTTTTACAGGTCCGTTCACGGACTTGTAATGCATCCCTATGGGATTGTGGACGTTAGCGGATGATGCATCCGCTAACGTCCGCAGAGATCCGCATCCGTAAAGATCCGATTTTCCAGACGGAAGAAAACCCTATTTTTCTTCCGTCAGGCGGATCGGATCGGATGAATACGGACAGACGGTCCGTATTCATCCGATTCCCCCATAGGGGAGAGCGGAGGAAAGACAGGGCGGTCTCTGCACAGTGTGCGGGGACCGCCCTGTCTGCCCGACAGCTCAGCGGGCATCCCCGCTGAGCCGACGGACACACACGGAGCGGATCGAAAAACGGTCAGCTCCGTGTGGAAAGGACCCTTATAAAGCTTCACTGTGAAGCAAAACTTAGGTTACTGTATTTGCACTGAATCGGAAATATTTTTTTGAAAAATACAATGAATTACAAGTTGTAGAGAGCAGTGCGCCATTGCAAGCTTATATTTTGAGGTTTTAATTACATTATTTTAATAGTCGTGAACTAAAGTGGGCTGGTCTAAGACATGAAACTCCAGGGCTGAAAATGAGTCCCACTCCGGCCCTGCTTCCAACCACTAGGTGTCTCACTTTTATTGTGAGATAATCTGTATTATAATTTTTATATTATTGGGGAAGGCTACCTACACATATATATAAATACCGGTACATCCGACTCTGGTATCTCTATATTATATAAAATACAATTAGTATACTTTTGCATTCCATATAACATGTTTCTATATAATTCCTTATAAACGTATATTCCCCAAAACATTCTACTAAGCATGCATAAGCTTATATCTCATAATCAATGTAAACATTATCAATGTGGATACATTATTCATCTTGACATGTGTTTGAAGAATTTGTGTAACAGGTTCATTCACATTTTTATAATCACGATTTGACATCTTTCATAATGTGGGTTAGCTTCCGTAACACTTCTATAAAAACTAATTTCTCATATATCTTATTTCTTTACAAAGTTCTACATTAGCATTTGCGATGATCATCTTTTTCCTTCGGTCCTAAGATGCCATCGGTAATCTGAACATTAAAGCGGTTGTAAACCGCATATACATTTTTTTTTTTTGTGAACCTGCAAGGCATAATCAGCTAGAAATACCTACCTCGGAACGTGGTGAAGAACACTTACCTGGTCCACGCCGAGCGAGATGTCATCTTGCTCCGGCGTGTCTTCTGGGTATCGCCGCTCCAGCGCTGTGATTGGCTGGAGCGGCGATGACGTCACTCCCGCGCGTGCAGTGGGTCGGTGGCTGCCGGTCCTTTCGCCGTGGATATCCCCTGCGCATGCGCTGCTGCTGCAGTCAGCGGCGCATTGCGAGGGGAATATCTCCTAAACCGTACAGGTTTAGGAGATATTCTTTATACCTACAGGTAAGCCTTATGATAGGCTTACCTGTAGGTAAAAGTCAAAAAAGTGGGTTTACAACCACTTTAATTTTCATGTCAACGTTAAAATATATCCTTTTAATATCAAACGTATTTATAATGCAATTCAAATTTGTACATTGGTTTGTGAGGATTGGACTTTAAACTGTCTCTTTCATGAAGGCAGTTTAATAGCTCAGCTGCGTAAATATTCTCTTCTCAGGAAATCTTGTTGGCCAACACAAGCCATTGTTTTAGAACGGCTAGGTCAACGTTCTGTCTAGGGAGGCTATCCTACAATGGATTCATCTCTTCACTTGAAACCAGTTCTTTACCTGACAATGGTTCTCCTTAGATAAGGCTTGTGATATCTGCTTAGTTAGTCATCTGTGCAAACTTTTCTCTATTGTAAGGCCGCGTACACACGAGGGGATATGTCCGCTGAAAACGGTCCGATGGACCGTTTCAGCAGACATCTCCGCTCGTGTGTATGGGCTAGCGGACAGATTTCTCCACCCGACAGATTTCAAAGCAAGCTTTGAAATCTATCCGGTGGGAATCTGTCCGCCCGACATGTCTGCTGGTTAGTAGACTTACCAGCAGACATGTCGGCCCCCACCGCCGCCGTGCCGCTGCCGAATGGATTCGGCGCATGCGCGGAAGTGTTTTACTTCCTGGTGCGGTGACGTGGCGGTGACGCGGCGGCGTCAACGTCACCGCCGCGTCACCGCCACGTCACCGCGCCGTCCGGCGGCGGGGAATTTGATCCGATGGTGTGTACACGTCATCGGATCAAACTCCCGATCGGACATATCCGATGGAAATGGTCCGCAGACCGTTTTCATCGGATATGTCCGATCGTGTGTATGGGGCCTAAGACTTCTAACCACTTGAAACCAATTCACTTTCTGTGTACACATCAGACCTGGCCTAATATACTTTCATTATTTTTGCTGAAAAATATTAAATATATTATTATCATTCGCGCCTTAACGCACGACATGACGCAAACCTAAAATTTTCCGTTCGCGAACGACGAACGCGAACTTCCGCAAATGTTCGCGAACAGGCGAACCGGGTGAACCGCCATAGACCTAATATACTTTCATTATTTTTGCTGAAAAATATTAAATATATTATTATCATTCGCGCCTTAACGCACGACATGACGCAAACCTAAAATTTTCCGTTTGCGAACGACGAACGCGAACTTCCGCAAATGTTCGCGAACAGGCGAACCGGGTGAACCGCCATAGACTTCCCAGACAGGCGAATTTTAAAATCCACAGGGACTCTTTCTGGCCACAATAGTGATGGAAAAGTCGTTTCAAGGGGACTAATACCTGGACTGAGGCATGCCGGAGGGGGATCCATGGCAAAACTCCCATGGAAAATTACGTAGTTGTCCGTTTTTAATCCATAAAGGGCATAAATCACCTTACATTCCTAAATTGTTTGGAATAACGTGCTTTAAAACATCAGGTATGATGTTGAATCGATCAGGTAGTGTAAGGGTCCTTTCACACGGAGCGGACCATTTTTCGGTCCGCTCCGTGTGTGTCCATCGGCTCAGCGGGGGGTCCCGCTCAGCTGTCGGTGGACAGGGCGGTCCCCGCACACTGTGCAGGGACCGCCCTGTCTCTCCTCCGCTCTCCCCTATGGAGAATCGGATGAAAACGGACCGTTTGTCCGTCTTCATCCGATCCGTTCCGCCGGACTGAAGAAAAATAGGGTTTTCTTCCCTCCGAAAAACCGGATCCAGACGGACGCTGATCTTTGCGGACATTAGCGGATGCATTATCCGCTAACGGACGCGACCCCATAGGCGTCCATTACAAGTCCATAAACGGACTTGTAAAAAGGGACGAACGGAGGCGGACATGTGAAAGGGGCCTAAGGGTTAGGGTTAGGGTTAAGGTTACAGATAGGGTTAGGGTTACAGAGTATACGTTGTGAGCCTGAGACACGCTGGCAGACAACTGACTACTATTCTCTATTGCAGTCAAAATTGTGTTTTTTTTTAAATGTTATCTACTGTGCCAACAAAATATATATGAGTGGTGGCACTGGACAAGTGGGCACAGTATACGCTGTGAGCCTGAGACACGCTGGCAGACAACTGACTACTATTCTCTATTGCAGTCAAAATTGTGTTGTTTTTCTCACATGTAATCTACTGTCCCACCAGATATGAGTGGCACTGGTGACACTGGCAGAGGTTGACAGCGTAGACACTGTAGGCCTGACACAAACACTCGCAGACAACTAACTGCTATTCTATTACAGAAAAAATTGTTGTTTTTTTAAATGTAATCTACTGTGTCACCAGATATGAGTGGTGGCACTGGACAAGTGGGCACAGTATACGCTGTGAGCCTGACACACACGCGCTGGCAGGCAGATTACAGAGAAAAAAAAGCTCTGATGTATTAGCCCTAAAAAGGACTTTTTGGGGTGCTGTCAGGACGCTGTCCTGACAGCAGAAATCAGATGAGTCTTTCAGGACTGTAGTGGACACTGAATACACTGGCCTAGCTAGCAATTTCCCTATTAAATCAGCAGCAGCTACACTGTCCCTCCTCTCACTAAGACTGCAGCTTCCGAATGAATCTAAAATGGATGCTGTCCAGGAGGTGGGAGGGTCTGGGAAGGAGGGTATGCTGCTGATTGGCTGGAATGTGTCTGCTGACTGTGAGGTACAGGGTCAAAGTTTGCTCAATGATGACGAATAGGGGGCGGATCGAACATCGCATATGTTCACCCGCGGCGGCGAATGCGAACAAGCGATGTTCACCGGGAACTATTTGCCAGCAAACAGTTCTGTACATCACTAGTCTGTGGTAGAGACACCATAATATATCCAAAAAATCTCTAATATTATTCCCAGTACATTACATTGTGGCCCCATCATGCAGACTGGTTCCCCAAGCTGTTGCTTCAAAATATAGAAAGCTTTGCAGGGAAAATGTCATTTATTAGACTTTTATAAATGCAATTATTTCTGCAGCAGGTTCTATACCGGTACAGATGTGACACTTTACAGGCAGACTAAGGGGACCCCCCATGCACTATATTGAAAGGGATATTTCATTGTTATGCTTTTTAAAACTTTTTTTCATTGATACATGTCCCCCAGGGTAGTACCCAGACCCCCTTAACCATTGTAACCTCAATTACTTGCATATAAGCCTTCAAAATGGGCACTTTTTCACATTTGGGTCCCATAGACTTCAATGGGGTTTGTTATTCGGTTTCAAACTTTTGGGATGTTCAGAAGTTCTGGTGCGAACTAAACAGGGGGTCCTTAGACCCATCCCTAGTTGTTAGCACTTCAGTTTGAATTTCAGTGAATGTTACATCATTCAATGAAAAGTCAATTAAATCCATACTTTCCTTGATCTGTGGCTGGGGAATGAGGACAGCTTCCCCTTTTCCTGAGCCCTTGAACTGTAAATGGGATTATGAGCCAGCTGCTCCATCACCCGTACCCTTATCCGGCTGCTGGACAAACACATTCCTCCATCCAAGCTTTTCCTGTGTGAAAACAGGTTCGTCCAGATGAGTTAAACTTGCTGCATCTACCAGAAGACCTCCGCTTCCAAAGCTGGAGGTGAGCAAAGCACATTGTTATTCTACTCCATTGTCAACACTTTAGCCATGATTTCAGCACTGTCAACTGGTCATTATGGATAGTCCCAGGCAAAGGGAGGCCCGCCCTGCTGCTAAGCAGAGTCTAGCAGCCGTCTGTAGGTGATCTCCAGCTCCCATTCCTGAATGGCTAGAAACTCCAAATCTTCCTGTGCCCAGAGCACTTCCGAGACATTCAGTCTTCGGTCTCTGTACTCCATGATTTCCTCCAAACACCACTCCAGATCACTCCCAAAGCCAGGGTCTGTGATCAGCCTTTAGTACAACAGTCCCATGTCTCTCCTCTCCTGCAATCCAGACCTTGGATCCCGGGGGTTGGTTTGGACGTGTTCACTGCAAGGAAATACAATCCCACCACTGCAACCAATGTGACAGACCCAGTACTCAAGAAGAGTATGTCCACCGTAAAAGCTTCCTTTGCCCAGTACCAGCATGATTCAAGGTCCCTTAGCGCACCCAGTCACTTGTGGAGGCATCAGTGTAGGGTGAGGAGAAGCATAAAACTGATTATTCAAACACAGGTACAAAGAGATATACACTCAGGAGACAATCACCCTTCTTTTCATAATGACACAGGGCGGGGTAAATTACATTCAGGAACAAGAGACACACAGACAAGAGGGGCTGATCGAGAAATCCCCCCTCCCCTCTCCCAGCTAATCCACATAAGCATATACATCCCAAAATACTTTGCTCCCAAGGCAAACAGAAACAATAGAACAATGGGATACACATCACATGATCTAGTAAAAAGTATACAACAGTCCATGAGACCAAGCTCATACAATATTCCAGCAGTCAGAAAGGTGGGATTAATTTATATTTATATATTTCTTGATGGATATTGTTTAGAAAAATTACCGTCCCAAGTGACAGATGCCCTTCATTCTTTCAAAATGAACCACACATATAGAACCCAGGATAACAGGGATAAATGAAATGCTGAGTCCGATGTGGTTGTATGGTGAGTCTGGCTAGTGGAGACCGACTGGGATTCTTGGTCACCCTGTGCCCCGAATAGACAAAGGGATTCTTCAGAGATTTCTAAGGTAAGGTAAGCTGGGTTCCACAAGCCCCCCACACAAAGTGACCCCCGTCACAGAGAGTTCAGGACTCCACACACAGGAGACAGGATTGTTTGCATGCCAGATCAAAATTCAACCAGTTCATCCAATTTGAAGCCATCCAAGGACAGACTGATGGTACTGAAGTTGATCCATCGATTGACTTCAGAACAACCAGCCTGTTTTGTTTTTTTCTGTACAATCACTGCCAGTGGCTATAGCCTCCAGCAGTATAGATGGGTGAACGGTTCGGCTCGAGCCTAAGTTCTGGCTGCACTTTGGTTGTTTGGGTGTTCTGGCGAAGACCGAACATCATGCTGAGCTGAAAATTTGAAAGCCGCGGAACCCTGTTAAAGTCTATGGGACACTAACATGAAAAACCAAAAGTGCTAATTTTAAAGGCTTATACAAGTTATTGTCATAAAAAGTGTTTGGGGACCCGGGTTCTGCCCCAGGGGAGTGTTTGGGGACCCGGGTCCTGCCCCAGGGGGAGTGTTTGGGGACCTGGGTTCTGCCCCAGGGGAGTGTTTGGGGACCCGGGTCCTGCCCCAGGGGGAGTATTTGGGGACCTGGGTCCTGCCGCAGGGGGAGTGTTTGGGGACCCAGGTCCTGCCACAGGGGGAGCGTTTGGGGACCCGGGTCCTGCCACAGGGGACTGCCGTTTTTTTCAGGAGCAGTGAATTTAATAATGCTTAAAGTGAAACAATAAAAGTGAAATATTCCTTTAAATACCGTACCTGGGGGGTGGCTGTTGTATGCCTGTGGAGTGGCACATTTTTCCCGTGTTTAGAACTGTCCCTGCACAAAATTACATTTCTAAAGGAAAAAAGTAGGGCTGTTACTGATTAAAATTTTTGTGTTCGATGAATCGTTTTTTTTTTTAATCGATTAATCGACTAATTTTGATTAATTAAAGCACATACAGATACAACTACTTTTAGCTGATCTCCTTGCATTGCAACTCCATACTGCAAGAATATACACATCTGCCCCCATGCTGTAATATACACATCTGCCCCCATGCTGTAATATACACATCTGCCCCCATACTGTAATATACACATCTGCCCCCATGCTGCAAGAATGTACACATCTGCCCCCATGCTGCAAGAATGTACACATCTGCCCCCATGCTGCAAGAATGTACACATCTGCCCCCATGCTGCAAGAATATACACATCTGCCCCCATGCTGCAAGAATATACACATCTGCCCCCATGCTGTAATATACACATCTGCCCCCATGCTGTAATATACACATCTGCCCCCATGCTGTAATATACACATCTGCCCCCATGCTGTAATATACACATCTGCCTCCCATACTGCAAGAATATACACATCTGCTCCCCATGTGTACATTAGAGTATGGGGGCAGATGTGTATATTCTTGCAGCATGGGGGCATATGTGTATATTACAGCATGGGGGCAGATGTGTATATTCTTGCAGCATGGGGGCATATGTGTATATTACAGCATGGGGGCAGATTTGTATATTACAGTATGGGGGCAGATGTGTATATTACAGCATGGGGGCAGATGTGTATATTCTTGCAGCATGGGGGCAGATGTGTATATTACAGCATGGGGGCAGATGTGTATATTACAGCATGGGGGCAGATGTGTACATTCTTGCAGCATGGGGGCAGATGTGTATATTACAGCATGGGGGCAGATGTGTATATTACAGCATGGGGGCAGATTTGTATATTCTTGCAGTATGGGAGTCAGATGTGTATATTACAGCATGGGGGCAGATGTGTATATTCTTGCAGCATGGGGGCAGATGTGTATATTACAGCATGGTGGCAGATGTGTATATTACAGCATGGGGGCAGATGTGTATATTAAAGCATGGGGGCAGATGTGTATATTACAGCATGGGGGCAGATGTGTATATTCTTGCAGTATGGGAGGCAGATGTGTATATTACAGCATGGGGGCAGATGTGTATATTCTTGCAGTATGGGAGGCAGATGTGTATATTACAGCACGGGGGCAGATGTGTATATTACAGCATGGGGGCAGATGTGTATATTCTTGCAGTATGGGAGGCAGATGTGTATATTACAGCATGGGGGCAGATGTGTATATTCTTGCAGTATGGGAGGCAGATGTGTATATTACAGCATGGGGGCAGATGTGTATATTACAGCATGGGGGCAGATGTGTATATTACAGCATGGGGGCAGATGTGTATATTAAAGCATGGGGGCAGATGTGTATATTACAGCATGGGGGCAGATGTGTATATTCTTGCAGTATGGGAGGCAGATGTGTATATTACAGCATGGGGGCAGATGTGTATATTCTTGCAGTATGGGAGGCAGATGTGTATATTACAGCATGGGGGCAGATGTGTATATGAAAGCGTGGGGGCAGATGTGTATATTACAGCATGGGGGCAGATGTGTATATTCTTGCAGTATGGGGGCAGATGTGTATATTACAGCATGGGGGCAGATGTGTATATAAAAGCGTGGGGGCAGATGTGTATATTAAAGCATGGGGGCAGAAGTGTATATTACAACATCTGCTCCATGCTTTAATATACACATACACCGGCTCATATATATAAATGAAGCATCTGCCCCCATACTCCCGGAATATATACATCTGCCCCCATACTCCAGGAATATATACATCTGCCCCCATACTCCCGGAATATATACATCTGCCCCCATACTCCCGGAATATATACATCTGCCCCCATACTCCAGGAATATATACATCTGCCCCCATAATGTTACTGTAACCACACACAGGATGGTTGTCCTTTCTTACCTGACTATACATCAGGCAGGCAGAAAACCGTCCACAGAGTACAGTAGCTTATGGACACGTGTGCATGGGAAGATGATACAAGCAGGCGGGCGGGTGATGATGACGTCAGTGTGCCGCTATTCGGCTGCCGCCGGGTGGACCAAGATGGCCGCGGCTCCGGAGCTAGGCCGAAGCCGCGGCCTTTCCTATGGGCGAGACCGCGGAGCTCACTCCGGGGATCGTGATCGATCAAAATTATTTTAATCGATCAAAAAAATTAACGATTAATCGAGCAATTAATCGTTAATTTCCGCAGCCCTAGAAAAAAAGTAATTTAAAACTACTTGGCCCAGATTCACAAAGCCCTTACGCCGGCGTATGTTGAGATGCGCCGCGTAAGTGTATATATGCGCTGGCGTATCTATGCGCCGTACCCACAGAACTCAATATATTCCTAAAAATAGGCTTCTTCCGACCGACATAACTTTCCTACGCCGGCGTAGCGTGGGCGCATTTGGCGCTCCTATCGATTTCCTATTCATATGTGCAAATGAGGGAGATACGGCGATTCACGAACGTTCGTGCGCCCGACGCAGGCTACACGATGTGCGCGTAATTTGTACGTCCGGCCTAAAGTTACCCCTCATAAAGCATGGGTAAGTCAGCAACAGACGTGCACAGGTCAGCTGGAGAGCAGCTGCAGCCGCACCGTTACGGACGAGCTAAGCAACCACACTTGCAGGACACACATCTGTATGCCAACATGCCAGGGGCAGCCATGGTCATAGCACAATGGGCACAGAGGAGGAGGGCACGGGAGAGGATCTCCTGAACGCGCATGAACGTCTTTGGCATGGGGGGATCGGAGGTTTATCGCATCTTCAAATTCAGCCCTTATGCCATCCTGAAATTAGCCACACCCCTGCATGATGACATCACCAGCCAGACAGATCGCTTACATGCAGTGCAGCCACTGGTCAAGGTACTGGAACTGCTGTCCTTTATCTACAAGATTGCTAAAACGCGAGTCCCAAGACACTACCTGATGTGTCTGTTCGGCTGCGAACCGCCCCCTCCCACGCCCACAACGAAGAGCTCGCTTCCCATCTCCCACTGGACACATATCTGCCTCCTAGTGGCCCGCAGGACTATAATGTCTCATTGGATCAGCTCAACTCCGCCTAAATTACCAGCGGTGAAAAAAGCCCTCGTGTCGCTTTTCTATCTGGAAAGGTTGGACACCATTGTCTTGAACTTTCGCTCCACCTCACGATTCTTTACGAGATGGCGTAAATTCATGGAACACTCGTTCCACCAAAAGGAACTGCAAACACTCATGCAACCATTCTGCTATACCGACTGGTATCTCCAAAGGAACCTTACTAACTCTCTAGGCAACCTCAGGGTGTCTAATCTGTGCGACCCTTCTGCCTTCCTGCCACCCTGAACCATGAAACCTTATACTAATTGCCCCTTGATGCTCGTGACTCTTTCATACCTTTATCTGTAAACTTCACCCATCGCCACTTCAGCTGCCAGTTTAATCCCGAGGTTACTGTTTGTTTAGCTATTATAGTTCTTTATTGCATTTCTAATGCTCCGAATGTTGCTTCTGCTCCTATGTGCCCTGGGCTCCGTGATGCCACGTCCTCCTGGTGCTGTATCATACTGGTAAATCAGGGTTCTTAGAGCCCCCATTACATCAGAGCCCCCCCATTTGCACCAGAGGCCACAGTGCTCCCCCTTACATCAGAGTCCTTGCCGTACACCAGAGCATCCCTTACATCACAGTCCCCAGAGTTCTCCCTTACATAAGAGTCCCCAGAGTTCTCCCTTACATAAGAGTCCCCAGAGTTATCCCTTACATAAGAGTCCCCAGAGTTCTCCCTTACATAAGAGTCCCCAGAGTTCTCCCTTACACAAGAGTCCCCAGAGTTCTCCCTTACATAAGAGTCCCCAGAGTTCTCCCTTACACAAGAGTCCCCAGAGTTCTCCCTTACATAAGAGTCCCCAGAGTTCTCCCTTACATAAGAGTCCCCAGAGTTCTCCCTTACATAAGAGTCCCCAGAGTTCTCCCTTACATAAGAGTCCCCAGAGTTCTCCCATACAGTTAAAGAGTAACACTGGGGACTCTGATGTAAAGGGGGAACTCGGTGGACTCTGATGTAAAGGGGGAACTCGGTGGACTCTGATGTAAAGGGGGAACTCGGTGGACTCTGATGTAAAGGGGGAACGCGGTGGACTCTGATGTAAAGGGGGAACGCGGTGGACTCTGATGTAAAGGGGGAACGCGGTGGACTCTGATGTAAAGGGGGAACGCGGTGGACTCTGATGTAAAGGGGGAACGCGGTGGACTCTGATGTAAAGGGGGAACGCGGTGGACCCTGATGTAAAGGGGGAACTCGGTGGACTCTGATGTAAAGGGGGAACGCGGTGGACTCTGATGTAAAGGGGGAACGCGGTGGACTCTGATGTAAAGGGGGAACGCGGTGCACTCTGATGTAAAGGGGGAACGCGGTGGACTCTGATGTAAAGGGGGAACGCGGTGGACTCTGATGTAAAGGGGGAACGCGGTGGACTCTGATGTAAAGGGGGAACGCGGTGGACCCTGATGTAAAGGGGGAACGCGGTGGACTCTGATGTAAAGGGGGAACGCGGTGGACTCTGATGTAAAGGGGGAACGCGGTGGACTCTGATGTAAAGGGGGAACGCGGTGGACTCTGATGTAAAGGGGGAACGCGGTGGACTCTGATGTAAAGGGGGAACGCGGTGGACTCTGATGTAAAGGGGGAACGCGGTGGACTCTGATGTAAAGGGGGAACGCGGTGGACTCTGATGTAAAGGGGGAACGCGGTGGACTCTGATGTAAAGGGGGAACGCGGTGGACTCTGATGTAAAGGGGGAACGCGGTGGACTCTGATGTAAAGGGGGAACGCGGTGGACTCTGATGTAAAGGGGGAACGCGGTGGACTCTGATGTATTTAATAGCAACATCTATGCATAGTTTCTGCATACTAGGAAAACAAAATTGCTGTGCGACGCTGAAGTGTTCGGGTTTGGCCTAAAGAAAGGGTGGCAACCCTAGGGGGGAGAGAGGGGGTGGCAGGGGGAGAGGGGGGCAGGGCAGGGGGAGAGGGAGGTGGCAGGGGGAGAGGGTGAGGGAGGGGTGGCAGGGGGAGAGGGGGGGGTGGCAGGGGGGAGAAAGGGGTGGCAGGGGGAGAGGGGGGTGGCAGGGGGGAGAAAGGGGTGGCAGGGGGGAGAAAGGGGTGGCAGGGGGAGAGAGGGGTGGCAAGGGGGAGAGAGGGAGAGGAGGGATACAGAATACATCAGAAAGTACAAAGAGAGGAGCTTGAATCTCCTCGCTGTGAATGCTGGTCTCTGCCTCTCTCCTCCTTGTGACGTCACTGGTTGCTAGATGCGAGTCAGGCCACGGCTAGCAACCAGTTTGGGCAGTGAGCCAGGGGACAGTGGTGAGCAACCTAAAGCAGTCTCCACCGGCCAGGATCTCACCCCAGGTTTACAGTGAGCGTTACCAGGGCCATTGTGAGAAGAGATCTCTGTAAGTGCCTTGCTGCCCAGCCACTCAGGAGCGCCCCCTTCATATTGCGCCAATGGCACTTGCCATATCTCCCATACCCTGGATACGCCACTGCCGTGAGGTCAACCCTGAATGTTTCGTCCTTACGTCTTATTCTAATAAACGCTTATTACAATTTCTTTATCAAAATTATGTAGAAGAATACGAATCGGCCTAAACTGAGGAAGGCATTTTTTTTTTAACCACTTGCTTACTGGGCACATATACCCACTTCCTGACTGGGTGAAATTTCAGCTTCCGGCACTGCGTCGCTTTAACTGACAATTGCGTGGTCGTGCGACGTGGCTCCCAAAGAAAATTGGCGTATTTTTTTTCCCCACAAATAGAGATTTCTTTTGGTTGTATTTGATCACCTCTGCGGTTTTTATTTTTTAAAATAATAATTTTCTCAGTTTAGGGCGATACGTATTCTTCTACATATTTTTGGTAAAAAAAAAAAAAATCGCAATAAGCGACTGGTTTGCGCAAAAGTTATAGCGCTTACAAAATAGGGGACAGAATTATTATTAATTTTTATTATTATTTTTTTACTAGTAATGGATCTGCGATTTTTATCGGGACTGCGACGTTATGGCGGACACATCAGACACTTGTGACACGTTTTTGGCGCCATTCACATTTATACTGCGATCAGTGCTATAAATATGCACTAATTACTGTATAAATGTGAATGGCATTGAAGGGGTTAACACTAGGGGGTGAGGAAGGGGTTAAATGTGTACCCTGCATTGTGTTCTAACTGTAGGGGGAGGGGGGTGACTGGGGGAGGTGACCGATGCTGTGTCCCTTTGTACAAGGGACACAGATCGGTCTCCTCTCTCCCCTGACAGGACGTGGAGCTCTGTATTTACACCCCATCATTACACACACAGATCCACGTCCTTGTCCTGTAACCGCCGATCGCGAATGCCTGGCAGACATCGCGACCGTCAGGCACGCGCATCAGCATCTCAGGGATGCGGTGGGCACGCCGGTGCGGTAAAACATGGTGGGGTGATAGAACCCACCTTCATTAAGTATAGATCCCCCTCCCTTAGTACAGACACCCCTCAATATAGATCCCTTCCCTTAGTACAGACCCCCCACTAAGTACAGACCACCCTCCCTCAGTACAGACCATCCCCCCAAAAAAACAGACCCCCTCAGTTCAGACCCAGGCTTTGTCTGACCCTAACTCAACCAGGTTCCCGTCTGCCGTATAGACAAATGATGGCTGGGCGGGTCACTCTAGTTCTGGAAAGGACGTCATATGATGTCCTCCCATTCTTGCCGTGCATGTGCATGACGATCAATGGTAAACTGTGTCACTAGTACATCACCGATCGGTGTGAAGAGCCAATGACAGCAGCTCTTTACCACATGATTGTCTGTGTCCAATCTCAGCTGATCACGTGATCACATTTGCTGGTTATCGACATTCCATTCCTCACTCTGTCACAGCGTGAGGAGAGGAGAGAGCCGGTAACCAGCAAGTGTGAATGGGGACACCCAACATACCTCATCAGTGCCGCCCATCAGTACCAACCAGTGCGTATCAGTACTGCCTATCTGTGCTGCGTAGCAGTGCAGCCTCATCAGTCCCTCTTCATCAGTGCCCTTCAATGCTGCCTTTCAGTGCTCATTAGTGCCCTTCAGTGATGCCTATCAGTGTCTTTTCATCAGTGCCCTTCAGTGCTGCCTATCAGTGCCTCTTCATCAGTGCCCTTCAGTGCTGCCTATCAGTCCCTCTTCATCAGTGCCCTTCAGTGCTGCCTATCAGTGCCTCTTCATCAGTGCAAGCTGAATTTTTATCACAGACCTCAGAGTAACGCAGCATATAAGAGCCCCGTTCCTCCTGTTTATGTACAGAAAAGCATCACAACCAGGGGGGAGGAGGTGGCGGGTTCAGTCACTCTGCACTGTGTGAGAGGCAGCTCACCTACCTGTCCACTACACTGACCTACCTGCCCACTACACTGACCTACCTGCCCACTACACTGACCTACCTGCCCACTACACTGACCTATCTGTCCACTACACTGACCTACGTGCCCACTACACTGACCTGCCTGTCCACTACACTGACCTACCTGCCCACTACACTGACCTGCCTGCCCACTACACTGACCTACCTGCCCACTACACTGACCTTTCTGTCCACTACACTGACCTACCTGCCCACTACACTGACCTGCCTGCCCACTACACTGACCTACCTGCCCACTACACTGACCTGCCTGCCCACTACACTGACCTACCTGCCCACTACACTGACCTACCTGCCCAATACACTGACCTGCCTGCCCACTACACTGACCTACCTGCCCACTACACTGACCTACCTGCCCAATACACTGACCTATCTGTCCACTACACTGACCTACCTGTCCACTACACTGACCTACCTGCCCACTACACTGACCTACCTGCCCACTACACTGACCTATCTGTCCACTACACTGACCTACCTGTCCACTACACTGACCTACCTGCCCACTACACTGACCTGCCTGCCCACTACACTGACCTGCCTGCCCACTACACTGACCTACCTGCCCACTACACTGACCTACCTGCCCACTACACTGACCTGCCTGCCCACTACACTGACCTGCCTGCCCACTACACTGACCTGCCTGCCCACTACACTGACCTACCTGCCCACTACACTGACCTACCTGTCCACTACACTGACCTACCTGCCCACTACACTTCTCCAGCAGGGAGAATGGGGGGAGGAATGTTTGTCATTGATGATTTATTTGTAGAATAATGGAGAGTATTGGGGTGTCAGAGGAGATTCCTCAATGATCTGAGATGTAAGAAAACAGAGGAATCCCAGGAAGACCCGGAGGACTCTGACAGATCTAATCTGAAGATTTCTGGGATCCTTATAGAGGGATATATGTTATATGAGGGGGGAGGGGAGTACACTGTGACCTGACTGGGATCCTTATAGAGGGATATATGTTATATGAGGGGGGAGGGGAGTACACTGTGACCTGACTGGGATCCTTATAGAGGGATATATGTTATATGAGGGGGGAGGGGAGTACACTGTGACCTGACTGGGATCCTTATAGAGGGATATATGTTATATGAGGGGGGAGGGGAGTACACTGTGACCTGACTGGGATCCTTATAGAGGGATATATGTTATATGAGGGGGGAGGGGAGTACACTGTGACCTGACTGGGATCCTTATAGAGGAATATATGTTATATGAGGGGGGAGGGGAGTACACTGTGACCTGACTGGGATCCTTATAGAGGGATATATGTTATATGAGGGGGGAGGGGAGTACTAGAGGGATATATGTTATATGAGGGGGGAGGGGAGTACACTGTGACCTGACTGGGATCCTTATAGAGGGATATATGTTATATGAGGGGGGAGGGGAGTACACTGTGACCTGACTGGGAGATCCTTATAGAGGGATATATGTTATATGAGGGGGGAGGGGAGTACACTGTGACCTGACTGGGAGATCCTTATAGAGGGATATATGTTATATGAGGGGGGGGAGGGGAGTACACTGTGACCTGACTGGGAGATCCTTATAGAGGGATATATGTTATATGAGGGGGAGGGGAGTACACTGTGACCTGACTGGGATCCTTATAGAGGGATATATGTTATATGAGGGGGGAGGGGAGTACACTGTGACCTGACTGGGATCCTTATAGAGGGATATATGTTATATGAGGGGGGAGGGGAGTACACTGTGACCTGACTGGGATCTGTATTCTGTCTGTACAGGAATTGGTGTTCAGGAGGAAATATTCACCCGGCCGGGATCTGATCTTCTCCTCCCCATCAGACATCGTCTCACCCTCACCCGCACAGATACAAAGAGATGTGACCGGATTACCTGGAACTATGAGAATTATCCTGGAGTCTGGGAAGGAATAGCTGAACACAGGAGATGTGATCCATCAGATTTCAGATACTTCCCCAATACGAGGATATCAGAGAATGGAAGTCTCATCATATCCCAAGTGACTCTGCAGAATGACGGGAGATACAATGTGGATATACAGAACTCTGCAGGACGCCATATACAGAGAGATGAGTACACCATCCATGTAGAAGGTAAGTCCCCCCATCCCCCACCCCCAGTCCTATCAGTGTCCTCCCCGCTCTGTGTCTTTATATCCATACATTATATAGGAGAAGATCTGGGAGAGACGGATGTGTCTTACAATGTACAGAATATCTCTCACACAGCAGTAGCCATGTACAATGTTCTTAGAGCCGATCATCCAGATGAGATTGTATAGCGCTGTGTATGGGGGTCACATGACTGAAGAAAATGGGTGTCATGTTAGTGGGGGAGGGGATTTGGTGTTTGGGGGAGGGGTCCTCCAGTCTCCAGGAAGATGTCTGCACACCTGTTTATAGGTAAGGATGGGGGAGGGGCATGCTGTGTATATATTGGACCTTATCAATGGAAATGATTGTCTCTCTCAGTTCCAGTATCAGTTCCGCTCCTCCATGTCTCATGTCCCCGGAATGGCAGCGCTGAGATCTCCTGCAGGGTGGAGGCGGGGACTAAGCCCAATATCCGTCTGTCTGTGATTGGAGGATCCCAGGAGAATTATTCCGCATCCACCAATAACATTACAGCCATTGTGGGGTCACCGGGGCCCTGGAACATCACCTGTACTGTGGAGAATGGGGTCAGCCAATCAGAGTAGAGCAGAGCCGGGGTCACCTCTCCAGGGGAGGAGAGACCGGGGGATGGGCACAGAGCCATTTATACAGATCAGGTGGGAGGGGCAGAAAACAGATAAGCTCCGCCTACTGGCTGAATAAAGAATATAAAATATATAGAGAAATGATAGATTTCCCTTCCATGTTCTATTTTTAGTCCTGATTATAATAATATTTGTAGTCAGAGTCTTCACAGAGGAATACGACACCCTAACTACCCAGGCCTGAGGTGTGCCATTGGCCTCGCTGGACAGTACGCCTATAAGTGGGCAAAAATACCCGGAAGTAGGTGTGATAAAAGAGTGGAAGGGCATGAACCATCTGTCTGGTAGAGTAAGCACGGCCTGACAATCTCAAAGAACGGCTCCGATAAGCATCCGTTAATGACAGCAGAAACCAGCGTCCTAAGAACCGATGATTAGAAGGAACCCCCCATCCGTTGGCACCTAGACAACTGCCCAGAAACCAAACCACTGTCCCGTGACTGACAGACTAAGCCTCCATCCAGAAAGCACAGACATGGGAACAACTGCTGGTGGCGAGAGGATACGTGGGGGAATGGAACAAGGGCCGACCTGAGGAGCCCTGTGAAATGCAAACACCATCCAATAGGACGCAAGACCAGTAGCCTTGTCAAACACCCACAACCCCTGGCCTAACTATCCATACCTGGTAAGGGGACGTGAGAGGGAGAGATGCCAAAAAATGGACAAACTGATAGGAGGGAAGGGGTTTGAGAGCCGGCTACCCGAAAGATGAGTTGCTGATGTTAATGGACGAGGCCAACACGCAGATATTCAACGATACAGAGACAGAACCAGACACGACACGACACGACCTTCCCGAGTCAGGCGGCGTACACACGGCCGAGGTTCTCGCTGAAAATCAGGGAGAACCTCGCTGGAATGCACATTCCAGCGAGGACCTCGGCCGTGTGTACGGTCTCGGCGAGCTTCCCGTCGGGAAGCCCGTCGAGCCGAAATAGAGAGCACGCTCTCTATTTCCTCGACGGCCCGCCTGGAAGAATGGCTGGTTGCCATTCCCGACGGGCGGGTCGCCGTATTCGACGGCCGGGAGAGAACCTCGACGGGCGGAACGATGTGTTCTGCCCGTCGAGGTTCTCTGCCGTGTGTACGGAGCCTCACTGTTACCCCCTCTATGAACAGGCTGGGAATTGGACAAAGAAGCCTGGACTGATGGAACCGCCCCGACGATCCGGCAACCTATGAACAAGAGAACAGCCCCAAAGATAACGGCCCAGACCCCTGCCACGAGCAGAGAAGAAGCGACGACTCCATGGACGAGAACCCTGATAAAATTGTCCTCACAGGAACGGCCAGAACACGCTCCATGCTGGTATGTGAAGTAGCTGGGACGGAATTGGACACAAACTGAAAACGTACCGCCTACCCTGCTGCGGCCGTAAAAAGGAAACCCCTTGTTGACTTACCGCTCTGCTGAGACAAGTACGGACCAACCCCTGAGTGACGGCGTACTACCATGCTCTGCACCCCCACGTGGAGCAGCCGGGATGTACCAGAATGCGTCGCCCCCGAAACGTGCAGCACGCCCAACCCTAGGAAAACAGAAAGAAAAGACAACAAAACATGAGACACCCCCCCCCCCCCCACTGTAGCTGCCTGGGCCAAAGATGTGAGCAGAAATGACCAGACCTCAGCGCGTGAATGAACCTGATGACAGATCCCACCCAAGTGTATGTGATAAGTGTAAGTAGTAAGTGAGCCCGAGTAACCTGCCGCGCAGAGACAGGTAATTAAAAACGAGACACTCAGGGCGATGTACCCACAGACCGTGGTGGGTAGATGTATAGACGTGAGAATGAACGTGCACGTATGACGTATGGTATACAGGCGAGAAGATTGTGGTCAACAATCATTTAAAAAACGAAACCTCAGCCTGTATGAATCTGTAGACGTGACAGACCCCGAGATGTGAGCCCTAGCCAACTAGACCAGAAAAGCAACCTATGAAAAATAATGAGACATGGAAACGAACGACGATAGAACGGCTACTGGAGTAAGCTGAACCTGTGTGACGACAGAAACACGCCATGACAGAAACACGCCATGACAGAAACACGCCATGACAGAACCCCCGGAACAGAAACGCTATGACAGAACCCCTGGAACAGAAACGCTATGACAGAACCCCCGGAACAGAAACGCTATGACAGAACCCCCGGAACAGAAATGCTATGACAGAAACCCCGGAACAGAAACGCTATGACAGAAACCCCGGAACAGAAACGCTATGACAGAACCCCCGGAACAGAAACGCTATGACAGAACCCCCGGAACAGAAACGCTATGACAGAACCCCCGGAACAGAAACGCTATGACAGAAACCCCGGAACAGAAACGCTATGACAGAACCCCGGAACAGAAACGCTATGACAGAACCCCCGGAACAGAAACGCTATGACAGAACCCCCGGAACAGAAACGCTATGACAGAACCCCCTGGAACAGAAACGCTATGACAGAACCCCCGGAACAGAAACGCTATGACAGAACCCCCGGAACAGAAACGCTATGACAGAAACCCCGAAACAGAAACGCTATGACAGAAACCCCGGAACAGAAACGCTATGACAGAACCCCTGGAACAGAAACGCTATGACAGAACCTCCGGAACAGAAACGCTATGACAGAACCCCCGGAACAGAAACGCTATGACAGAAACCCCGAAACAGAAACGCTATGACAGAAACCCCAGAACAGAAACGCTATGACAGAACCCCCGGAACAGAAATGCTATGACAGAAACCCCGGAACAGAAACGCTATGACAGAAACCCCGGAACAGAAACGCTATGACAGAACCCCCGGAACAGAAACGCTATGACAGAACCCCCGGAACAGAAACGCTATGACAGAACCCCCGGAACAGAAACGCTATGACAGAACCCCCGGAACAGAAACGCTATGACAGAAACCCCGAAACAGAAACGCTATGACAGAAACCCCGGAACAGAAACGCTATGACAGAACCCCCGGAACAGAAACGCTATGACAGAACCCCTGGAACAGAAACGCTATGACAGAAACCCTGGAATAGAAACGCTATGACAGAAACCCCGGAACAGAAACGCTATGACAGAAACCCCAGAACAGAAACGCTATGACAGAACCCCTGGAACAGAAATGCTATGACAGAAACCCCGGAACAGAAACGCTATGAAACAAACAGAAACGCTATGACAGAAACCCCAGAACAGAAACGCTATGACAGAAACCCCGGAACAGAAACGCTATGACAGAAACCCCGGAACAGAAACGCTATGACAGAACCCCCGGAACAGAAACGCTATGACAGAACCCCCGGAACAGAAACGCTATGACAGAAACCCCGGAACAGAAACGCTATGACAGAACCCCCGGAACAGAAACGCTATGACAGAACCCCCGGAACAGAAACGCTATGACAGAACCCCCGGAACAGAAACGCTATGACAGAACCCCCTGGAACAGAAACGCTATGACAGAACCCCCGGAACAGAAACGCTATGACAGAAACCCCAGAACAGAAACGCTATGACAGAACCCCCGGAACAGAAACGCTATGACAGAACCCCCTGGAACAGAAACGCTATGACAGAACCCCCTGGAACAGAAACGCTATGACAGAAACCCCGGAACAGAAACGCTATGACAGAAACCCCGGAACAGAAACGCTATGACAGAACCCCCGGAACAGAAACGCTATGACAGAACCCCCGGAACAGAAACGCTATGACAGAACCCCCGGAACAGAAACGCTATGACAGAACCCCCTGGAACAGAAACGCTATGACAGAACCCCCGGAACAGAAACGCTATGACAGAAACCCCAGAACAGAAACGCTATGACAGAACCCCCGGAACAGAAACGCTATGACAGAACCCCCTGGAACAGAAACGCTATGACAGAACCCCCTGGAACAGAAACGCTATGACAGAACCCCGGAACAGAAACGCTATGACAGAAACCCCGAACAGAAACGCTATGACAGAACCCCCGGAACAGAAATGCTATGACAGAACCCCGGAACAGAAACGCTATGACAGAACCCCCGGAACAGAAACGCTATGACAGAACCCCCGGAACAGAAACGCTATGACAGAACCCCGGAACAGAAACGCTATGACAGAACCCCGGAACAGAAACGCTATGACAGAACCCCCGGAACAGAAACGCTATGACAGAACCCCCGGAACAGAAACGCTATGACAGAACCCCCGGAACAGAAACGCTATGACAGAACCCCCTGGAACAGAAACGCTATGACAGAACCCCGGAACAGAAACGCTATGACAGAACCCCGGAACAGAAACGCTATGACAGAACCCCCGGAACAGAAACGCTATGACAGAACCCCTGGAACAGAAACGCTATGACAGAACCCCCGGAACAGAAACGCTATGACAGAACCCCCGGAACAGAAATGCTATGACAGAAACCCCGGAACAGAAACGCTATGACAGAAACCCCGGAACAGAAACGCTATGACAGAACCCCGGAACAGAAACGCTATGACAGAACCCCCGGAACAGAAACGCTATGACAGAACCCCCGGAACAGAAACGCTATGACAGAAACCCCGGAACAGAAACGCTATGACAGAAACCCCAGAACAGAAACGCTATGACAGAACCCCCGGAACAGAAACGCTATGACAGAACCCCCGGAACAGAAACGCTATGACAGAACCCCGGAACAGAAACGCTATGACAGAACCCCCGGAACAGAAACGCTATGACAGAACCCCCGGAACAGAAACGCTATGACAGAACCCCCGAACAGAAACGCTATGACAGAAACCCCGAAACAGAAACGCTATGACAGAAACCCCGGAACAGAAACGCTATGACAGAACCCCCGGAACAGAAACGCTATGACAGAACCCCTGGAACAGAAACGCTATGACAGAAACCCTGGAATAGAAACGCTATGACAGAAACCCCGGAACAGAAACGCTATGACAGAAACCCCAGAACAGAAACGCTATGACAGAACCCCTGGAACAGAAATGCTATGACAGAAACCCCGGAACAGAAACGCTATCACAGAAACCCCGAAACAGAAACGCTATGACAGAAACCCCAGAACAGAAACGCTATGACAGAAACCCCGGAACAGAAACGCTATGACAGAAACCCCGGAACAGAAACGCTATGACAGAACCCCCGGAACAGAAACGCTATGACAGAACCCCCGGAACAGAAACGCTATGACAGAAACCCCGGAACAGAAACGCTATGACAGAACCCCCGGAACAGAAACGCTATGACAGAACCCCCGGAACAGAAACGCTATGACAGAACCCCGGAACAGAAACGCTATGACAGAACCCCCTGGAACAGAAACGCTATGACAGAACCCCCGGAACAGAAACGCTATGACAGAAACCCCAGAACAGAAACGCTATGACAGAACCCCCGGAACAGAAACGCTATGACAGAACCCCCTGGAACAGAAACGCTATGACAGAACCCCCTGGAACAGAAACGCTATGACAGAAACCCCGGAACAGAAACGCTATGACAGAAACCCCGGAACAGAAACGCTATGACAGAACCCCCGGAACAGAAACGCTATGACAGAACCCCCGGAACAGAAACGCTATGACAGAACCCCCGGAACAGAAACGCTATGACAGAACCCCCTGGAACAGAAACGCTATGACAGAACCCCCGGAACAGAAACGCTATGACAGAAACCCCAGAACAGAAACGCTATGACAGAACCCCCGGAACAGAAACGCTATGACAGAACCCCCTGGAACAGAAACGCTATGACAGAACCCCCTGGAACAGAAACGCTATGACAGAAACCCCGGAACAGAAACGCTATGACAGAAACCCCGGAACAGAAACGCTATGACAGAACCCCCGGAACAGAAACGCTATGACAGAACAACAGAAACGCTATGACAGAACCCCCAGAACAGAAACGCTATGACAGAACCCCCGGAACAGAAACGCTATGACAGAACCCCCGGAACAGAAACGCTATGACAGAAAACAGAAACGCTATGACAGAACCCCCAGAACAGAAACGCTATGACAGAAACCCCAGAACAGAAACGCTATGACAGAAACGCTATGAGAGAACCCCCGGAACAGAAACGCTATGACAGAACCCCCGGAACAGAAACGCTTTGACAGAACCACCGGAACAGAAACGCTATGACAGAACCCCCGGAACAGAAACATCCCCGGGAGGAGTGGGTAGATGACCCCCCTCATGACAGCATAGTGAGCCAGGAGAGGAAACCTCCAAGGACCAGTGAGTGGATGCCCCCCCCCCCCCTGTGAGTTCTGGTAGAAGAGTGGATGGGATCAGACAGACCCCCTCATGTCATAGCGAGAGTACCTGGAGAAGGGGGGGGGGCCCTGCAGTGACATGAGCCCTGAGCAACGTGGGCGGCGGGTGGACGGCCAGTAACAACCCCCCTCCCCCGGGTACAGACACCATGGGAAGCGGACAGACGCCCCCTCCTCGCATATCGCTGGGAGAAGCGGGCAGGCGGCCGGCCAGCATCCTAACGCCAGCTGAAGCACTGGATCCCTGGCGTGAGCATCAGGAGTGTAAGCGGGCCCCCCCCCCCAGCTCGGCGTGAG
Source organism: Rana kukunoris (assembly GCA_029574335.1). NCBI lineage: Eukaryota > Metazoa > Chordata > Amphibia > Anura > Ranidae > Rana > Rana kukunoris. The sequence goes on along the minus strand of CM056050.1, from coordinate 613,814,880 downwards.
CACCGGTAACAGGGTGAGTGCAGGAGCACCGGGAGAAGAGAGCGGCACCCCCCACCCCACGATGCCCAGCACGAGCACCGAGAGAAGCGACCGGGCTGACTCCCCCTGTACTGTACCTCCTGCAAACTGCCAGCTGAGCACCGGAAGAAAGTGGAGAGTGAGCAACCCCTTCTCTGCTGCCAGCATGAGTTCCGCAGCGTGGCTGAACAGATGAATGATAGGCGAATCCTCAGGGTAGCCCAACGGGTGGGTGGCAAGGGGGCCAACATGAAGCTCGGCAGAACCCCCTGCATGACAACTCAGACACGCCACGAGACTCCTGCAGCGGACGCCATCGGAAACCGGACGTGACGTACGTCGGTACCCAGAAACCCCACTGACGCCGGAGATGAGAGGGGAGGAGGGATAAATAGCCCTCCGACTCCTCCTACAAACTCAGGCTGGCCTGCGGCCGCCTTCTCACTTCCCCCTTATGGCTTTTCTTCTCAGAGGTCAGAAAATGATTTACAATCATAGATGTCCCATAATATTCCTGTCTCTATATAATCCACAGTCTAGAGTGTGAGGACCGCCTAAGGACCACCCAACGTACATCTACTGCCGCAGGGTGGCCCTTAGTGCAAAATCACGTACCTGTTCATGATTTATTCTTCCTGGTATGTGGAGCGCACGCCACTGGAGACCCGCCCCCACTGTTATTGGACACAGCAGGAGCCAATCAGAGGGTCCAACAGAAGTGGTGAGTCTATAGCAAGAGCCCCGCAAGTCTCAGCAAGAGCCCCGCAAGTCACAGCAAGAGCCCCGCAAGTCACAGCAAGAGCCCCGCAAGTCACAGCAAGAGCCCCGCAAGTCTCAGCAAGAGCCCCGCAAGTCACAGCAAGAGCCCCGCAAGTCACAGCAAGAGCCCCACAAGTCACAGCAAGAGCCCCGCAAGTCACAGCAAGAGCCCCGCAAGTCACAGCAAGAGCCCCGCAAGTCACAGCAAGAGCCCCGCAAGTCACAGCAAGAGCCCCGCAAGTCACAGCAAGAGCCCCGCAAGTCACAGCAAGAGCCCCGCAAGTCACAGCAAGAGCCCCGCAAGTCTCAGCAAGAGCCCCGCAAGTCACAGCAAGAGCCCCGCAAGTCACAGCAAGAGCCCCGCAAGTCTCAGCAAGAGCCCCGCAAGTCTCAGCAAGAGCCCCGCAAGTCACAGCAAGAGCCCCGCAAGTCACAGCAAGAGCCCCTCAAGTCACAGCAAGAGCCCCGCAAGTCACAGCAAGAGCCCCGCAAGTCTCAGCAAGAGCTCTGCAAGTCTCAGCAAGAGCCCCACAAGTCACAGCAAGAGCCCCGCAAGTCTCAGCAAGAGCCCCGCAAGTCACAGCAAGAGCCCCGCAAGTCACAGAAAGAGCCCCGCAAGTCACAGCAAGAGCCCCGCAAGTCTCAGCAAGAGCCCCGCAAGTCACAGCAAGAGCCCCGCAAGTCACAGCAAGAGCCCCGCAAGTCTCAGCAAGAGCCCCGCAAGTCACAGCAAGAGCCCCGCAAGTCACAGCAAGAGCCCCGCAAGTCACAGCAAGAGCCCTGCAAGTCTCAGCAGAGCCCCGCAAGTCACAGCAAGAGCCCCGCAAGTCTCAGCAAGAGCCCCACAAATCTCAGCAAGACCCCGCAAGTCACAGCAAGAGCCCCGCAAGTCTCAGCAAGAGCCCCGCAAGTCTCAGCAAGAGCCCCGCAAGTCACAGCAAGAGCCCCGCAAGTCACAGCAAGAGCCCTGCAAGTCTCAGCAGAGCCCCGCAAGTCACAGCAAGAGCCCCGCAAGTCACAGCAAGAGCCCCGCAAATCTCAGCAAGAGCCCCGCAAGTCACAGCAAGAGCCCCTCAAGTCACAGCAAGAGCCCCGCAAGTCTCAGCAAGAGCCCCGCAAGTCTCAGCAAGAGCCCCGCAAGTCTCAGCAAGAGCCCCGCAAATCTCAGCAAGAGCCCCGCAAGTCACAGCAAGAGCCCCGCAAATCTCAGCAAGAACCCCGCAAGTCACAGGAAGAGCCCCGCAAGTCTCAGCAAGAGCTCTGCAAGTCACAAAAAGAGCGCCGCAAATCTCAGCAAGAGCCCCGCAAGTCACAGCAAGAGCCCCGCAAATCTCAGCAAGAACCCCGCAAGTCACAGCAAGAGCCCCGCAAATCTCAGCAAGAGCCCCGCAAGTCACAGCAAGAGCCCCGCAAATCTCAGCAAGAGCCCCGCAAGTCACAGCAAGAGCCCCGCAAGTCACAGCAAGAGCCCCGCAAGTCTCAGCAAGAGCTCTGCAAGTTTCAGCAAGAGCCCCGCAAATCTCAGCAAGAGCCCCGCAAGTCTCAGCAAAACCCCTGCAAGTCTCAGCAAGAGCCCCGCAAGTCTCAGCAAGAGCTCCGCAAGTCTCAGCAAGAGCCCCGCAAGTCACAAAAAGAGCCCCGCAAGTCTCAGCAAGAGCCCCGCAAGTCTCAGCAAGAGCTCCGCAAGTCTCAGCAAGAGCCCCGCAAGTCTCAGCAAGAGTCCCGCAAGTCTCAGCAAGAGCCCCGCAAGTCTCAGCAAGAGCCCCGCAAGTCACAGCAAGAGCCCCGCAAGTCACAGCAAGAGCCCCGCAAGTCACAGCAAGAGCCCCGCAAGTCTCAGCAAGAGCCCCGCAAGTCTCAGCAAGAGCCCCGCAAGTCACAGCAAGAGCCCCGCAAGTCACAGCAAGAGCCCCGCAAGTCTCAGCAAGAGCCCCGCAAGTCTCAGCAAGAGCCCCGCAAGTCTCAGCAAGAGCCCCGCAAGTCTCAGCAAGAGCCCCGCAAGTCTCAGCAAGAGCCCCGCAAGTCTCAGCAAGAGCCCCGCAAGTCTCAGCAAGAGCCCCGCAAGTCACAGGAAGAGCCCCGCAAGTCTCAGCAAGAGCCCCGCAAGTTTTAGCAAGAGCCCCGCAAGTCACAGCAAGAGCCCCGCAAGTCTCAGCAAGAGCCCCGCAAATCTCAGCAAGAGCTCTGCAAGTTTCAGCAAGAGCCCCCAAGTCTCAGCAAAACCCCTGCAAGTCTCAGCAAGAGCCCCGCAAATCTCAGCAAGAGCTCCGCAAGTCTCAGCAAGAGCCCCGCAAGTCACAGCAAGAGCCCCGCAAGTCACAGCAAGAGCCCCGCAAGTCTCAGCAAGAGCCCCGCAAGTCACAGCAAGAGCCCCGCAAGTCTCAGCAAGAGCCCCGCAAGTCTCAGCAAGAGCCCCGCAAGTCTCAGCAAGAGCCCCGCAAGTCACAGGAAGAGCCCCGCAAGTCTCAGCAAGAGCCCCGCAAGTTTTAGCAAGAGCCCCGCAAGTCACAGCAAGAGCCCCGCAAGTCTCAGCAAGAGCCCCGCAAATCTCAGCAAGAGCTCTGCAAGTTTCAGCAAGAGCCCCCAAGTCTCAGCAAAACCCCTGCAAGTCTCAGCAAGAGCCCCGCAAATCTCAGCAAGAGCTCCGCAAGTCTCAGCAAGAGCCCCGCAAGTCACAGCAAGAGCCCCGCAAGTCACAGCAAGAGCCCCGCAAGTCTCAGCAAGAGCCCCGCAAGTCACAGCAAGAGCCCCGCAAGTCTCAGCAAGAGCCCCGCAAGTCTCAGCAAGAGCCCCGCAAGTCTCAGCAAGAGCCCCGCAAGTCTCAGCAAGAGCCCCGCAAGTCACAGGAAGAGCCCCGCAAGTCTCAGCAAGAGCCCCGCAAGTTTTAGCAAGAGCCCCGCAAGTCACAGCAAGAGCCCCGCAAGTCTCAGCAAGAGCCCCGCAAATCTCAGCAAGAGCTCTGCAAGTTTCAGCAAGAGCCCCCAAGTCTCAGCAAAACCCCTGCAAGTCTCAGCAAGAGCCCCGCAAATCTCAGCAAGAGCTCCGCAAGTCTCAGCAAGAGCCCCGCAAGTCACAGCAAGAGCCCCGCAAGTCACAGCAAGAGCCCCGCAAGTCTCAGCAAGAGCCCCGCAAGTCACAGCAAGAGCCCCGCAAGTCTCAGCAAGAGCCCCGCAAGTCTCAGCAAGAGCCCCGCAAGTCTCAGCAAGAGCCCCGCAAGTCTCAGCAAGAGCCCCGCAAGTCACAGCAAGAGCCCCGCAAGTCTCAGCAAGAGCCCCGCAAGTCACAGCAAGAGCCCCGCAAGTCTCAGCAAGAGCCCCGCAAGTCACAGCAAGAGCCCCGCAAGTCTCAGCAAGAGCCCCGCAAATCTCAGCAAGAGCTCTGCAAGTTTCAGCAAGAGCCCCCAAGTCTCAGCAAACCCCTGCAAGTCTCAGCAAGAGCCCCGCAAATCTCAGCAAGAGCTCCGCAAGTCTCAGCAAGAGCCCCGCAAGTCACAGCAAGAGCCCCGCAAGTCACAGCAAGAGCCCCGCAAGTCTCAGCAAGAGCCCCGCAAGTCACAGCAAGAGCCCCGCAAGTCTCAGCAAGAGCCCCGCAAGTCTCAGCAAGAGCCCCGCAAGTCTCAGCAAGAGCCCCGCAAGTCTCAGCAAGAGCCCCGCAAGTCTCAGCAAGAGCCCCGCAAGTCACAGCAAGAGCCCCGCAAGTCTCAGCAAGAGCCCCGCAAGTCACAGCAAGAGCCCCGCAAGTCTCAGCAAGAGCCCCGCAAGTCTCAGCAAGAGCTCTGCAAGTTTCAGCAAGAGCCCCGCAAATCTCAGCAAGAGCCCCGCAAGTCTCAGCAAAACCCCTGCAAGTCTCAGCAAGAGCCCCGCAAGTCTCAGCAAGAGCCCCGCAAGTCACAGCAAGAGCCCCGCAAGTCTCAGCAAGAGCCCCGCAAGTCTCAGCAAGAGCCCGCAAGTCTCAGCAAGAGCCCCGCAAGTCTCAGCAAGAGCCCGCAAGTCTCAGCAAGAGCCCCGCAAGTCTCAGCAAGAGCCCCGCAAGTCACAGCAAGAGCCCCGCAAGTCACAGCAAGAGCCCCGCAAGTCACAGCAAGAGCCCCGCAAGTCTCAGCAAGAGCCCCGCAAGTCTCAGCAAGAGCCCCGCAAGTCACAGCAAGAGCCCCGCAAGTCACAGCAAGAGCCCCGCAAGTCTCAGCAAGAGCCCCGCAAGTCTCAGCAAGAGCCCCGCAAGTCTCAGCAAGAGCCCCGCAAGTCTCAGCAAGAGCCCCGCAAGTCTCAGCAAGAGCCCCGCAAGTCTCAGCAAGAGCCCCGCAAGTCACAGGAAGAGCCCCGCAAGTCTCAGCAAGAGCCCCGCAAGTCTCAGCAAGAGCCCCGCAAGTCACAGCAAGAGCCCCGCAAGTCTCAGCAAGAGCCCCGCAAATCTCAGCAAGAGCCCCGCAAGTTTCAGCAAGAGCCCCCAAGTCTCAGCAAAACCCCGCAAGTCTCAGCAAGAGCCCCGCAAATCTCAGCAAGAGCTCCGCAAGTCTCAGCAAGAGCCCCGCAAGTCACAGCAAGAGCCCCGCAAGTCACAGCAAGAGCCCCGCAAGTCTCAGCAAGAGCCCCGCAAGTCACAGCAAGAGCCCCGCAAGTCTCAGCAAGAGCCCCGCAAGTCTCAGCAAGAGCCCCGCAAGTCTCAGCAAGAGCCCCGCAAGTCTCAGCAAGAGCCCCGCAAGTCTCAGCAAGAGCCCCGCAAGTCACAGCAAGAGCCCCGCAAGTCTCAGCAAGAGCCCCGCAAGTCACAGCAAGAGCCCCGCAAGTCTCAGCAAGAGCCCCGCAAGTCTCAGCAAGAGCCCCGCAAGTCTCAGCAAGAGCCCCGCAAGTCTCAGCAAGAGCCCCGCAAGTCTCAGCAAGAGCCCCGCAAGTCTCAGCAAGAGCCCTGCAAGTCACAGCAAGAGCCCCGCAAGTCTCAGCAGAGCCCCGCAAGTCACAGCAAGAGCCCCGCAAGTCTCAGCAGAGCCCCGCAAGTCACAGCAAGAGCCCCGCAAGTCTCAGCAAGAGCCCCGCAAGTCTCAGCAAGAGCCCCGCAAGTCTCAGCAAGAGCCCCGCAAGTCTCAGCAAGAGCCCCGCAAGTCTCAGCAAGAGCCCCGCAAGTCTCAGCAAGAGCCCCGCAAGTCACAGCAAGAGCCCCGCAAGTCTCAGCAGAGCCCCGCAAGTCACAGCAAGAGCCCCGCAAGTCTCAGCAGAGCCCCGCAAGTCACAGCAAGAGCCCCGCAAGTCTCAGCAAGAGCCCCGCAAGTCTCAGCAAGAGCCCCACAAGTCTCAGCAAGAGCCCCGCAAGTCTCAGCAAGAGCCCCGCAAGTCTCAGCAAGAGCCCCGCAAGTCACAGCAAGAGCCCCGCAAGTCTCAGCAAGAGCCCTGCAAGTCACAGCAAGAGCCCCGCAAGTCTCAGCAGAGCCCCGCAAGTCACAGCAAGAGCCCCGCAAGTCTCAGCAGAGCCCCGCAAGTCACAGCAAGAGCCCCGCAAGTCACAGCAAGAGCCCCGCAAGTCTCAGCAAGAGCCCCGCAAATCTCAGCAAGAGCTCTGCAAGTTTCAGCAAGAGCCCCCAAGTCTCAGCAAAACCCCTGCAAGTCTCAGCAAGAGCCCCGCAAATCTCAGCAAGAGCTCTGCAAGTCTCAGCAAGAGCCCCGCAAGTCACAGCAAGAGCCCCGCAAGTCTCAGCAAGAGCCCCGCAAGTCACAGGAAGAGCCCCGCAAGTCTCAGCAAGAGCCCCGCAAGTCTCAGCAAGAGCCCCGCAAGTCACAGCAAGAGCCCCGCAAGTCTCAGCAAGAGCCCCGCAAATCTCAGCAAGAGCTCTGCAAGTTTCAGCAAGAGCCCCCAAGTCTCAGCAAAACCCCTGCAAGTCTCAGCAAGAGCCCCGCAAATCTCAGCAAGAGCTCCGCAAGTCTCAGCAAGAGCCCCGCAAGTCACAGCAAGAGCCCCGCAAGTCTCAGCAAGAGCCCTGCAAGTCTCAGCAAGAGCCCCGCAAGTCTCAGCAGAGCCCCGCAAATCTCAGCAAGAGCTCCGCAAGTCTCAGCAAGAGCCCCGCAAGTCACAGCAAGAGCCCCGCAAGTCACAGCAAGAGCCCCGCAAGTCTCAGCAAGAGCCCCGCAAGTCACAGCAAGAGCCCCGCAAGTCTCAGCAAGAGCCCCGCAAGTCACAGCAAGAGCCCCGCAAGTCTCAGCAAGAGCCCCGCAAGTCTCAGCAAGAGCCCCGCAAGTCTCAGCAAGAGCCCCGCAAGTCTCAGCAAGAGCCCCGCAAGTCTCAGCAAGAGCCCCGCAAGTCACAGCAAGAGCCCCGCAAGTCTCAGCAAGAGCCCCGCAAGTCACAGCAAGAGCCCCGCAAGTCTCAGCAAGAGCCCCGCAAGTCTCAGCAAGAGCCCCGCAAGTCTCAGCAAGAGCCCCGCAAGTCACAGCAAGAGCCCCGCAAGTCTCAGCAAGAGCCCCGCAAGTCACAGCAAAACCCCTGCAAGTCTCAGCAAGAGCCCTGCAAGTCACAGCAAGAGCCCCGCAAGTCTCAGCAGAGCCCCGCAAGTCACAGCCCCGCAAGAGCCCCGCAAGTCTCAGCAGAGCCCCGCAAGTCACAGCAAGAGCCCGCAAGTCTCAGCAAGAGCCCCGCAAGTCACAGCAAGAGCCCCGCAAGTCTCAGCAGAGCCCCGCAAGTCACAGCAAGAGCCCCGCAAGTCTCAGCAGAGCCCCGCAAGTCACAGCAAGAGCCCTGCAAGTCTCAGCAAGAGCCCCGCAAGTCTCAGCAAGAGCCCCGCAAGTCTCAGCAAGAGCCCCGCAAGTCTCAGCAAGAGCCCTGCAAGTCACAGCAAGAGCCCCGCAAGTCTCAGCAAGAGCCCCGCAAGTCACAGCCCCGCAAGAGCAAGAGCCCGCAAGTCTCAGCAGAGCCCCGCAAGTCACAGCAAGAGCCCCGCAAGTCTCAGCAAGAGCCCCGCAAGTCTCAGCAAGAGCCCCGCAAGTCTCAGCAAGAGCCCCGCAAGTCTCAGCAAGAGCCCCGCAAGTCTCAGCAAGAGCCCCGCAAGTCACAGCAAGAGCCCCGCAAGTCTCAGCAAGAGCCCTGCAAGTCACAGCAAGAGCCCCGCAAGTCTCAGCAGAGCCCCGCAAGTCACAGCAAGAGCCCCGCAAGTCTCAGCAGAGCCCCGCAAGTCACAGCAAGAGCCCCGCAAGTCTCAGCAAGAGCCCCGCAAATCTCAGCAAGAGCCCCGCAAGTCACAGGAAGAGCCCCGCAAGTCTCAGCAAGAGCCCCGCAAGTCTCAGCAAGAGCCCCGCAAGTCACAGCAAGAGCCCCGCAAGTCTCAGCAAGAGCCCCGCAAATCTCAGCAAGAGCCCCGCAAGTTTCAGCAAGAGCCCCCAAGTCTCAGCAAAACCCCTGCAAGTCTCAGCAAGAGCCCCGCAAATCTCAGCAAGAGCTCCGCAAGTCTCAGCAAGAGCCCCGCAAGTCACAGCAAGAGCCCCGCAAGTCACAGCAAGAGCCCCGCAAGTCTCAGCAAGAGCCCCGCAAGTCTCAGCAAGAGCCCCGCAAGTCTCAGCAAGAGCCCCGCAAGTCACAGCAAGAGCCCCGCAAGTCTCAGCAAGAGCCCCGCAAGTCACAGCAAGAGCCCCGCAAGTCTCAGCAAGAGCCCCGCAAGTCTCAGCAAGAGCCCCGCAAGTCTCAGCAAGAGCCCCGCAAGTCACAGCAAGAGCCCCGCAAGTCACAGCAAGAGCCCCGCAAGTCAGCAAGAGCCCCGCAAGTCACAGCAAGAGCCCCGCAAGTCTCAGCAAGAGCCCCGCAAGTCTCAGCAAGAGCCCCGCAAGTCTCAGCAAGAGCCCCGCAAGTCACAGCAAGAGCCCCGCAAGTCTCAGCAAGAGCCCCGCAAGTCACAGCAAGAGCCCCGCAAGTCTCAGCAAGAGCCCCGCAAGTCACAGCAAGAGCCCCGCAAGTCTCAGCAGAGCCCCGCAAGTCACAGCAAGAGCCCCGCAAGTCTCAGCAGAGCCCCGCAAGTCCCCCCGCAAGTCTCAGCAAGAGCCCTGCAAGTCACAGCAAGAGCCCCGCAAGTCTCAGCAGAGCCCCGCAAGTCACAGCAAGAGCCCCGCAAGTCTCAGCAGAGCCCCGCAAGTCACAGCAAGAGCCCCGCAAGTCTCAGCAAGAGCCCCGCAAGTCTCAGCAAGAGCCCCGCAAGTCTCAGCAAGAGCCCCGCAAGTCTCAGCAAGAGCCCTGCAAGTCACAGCAAGAGCCCCGCAAGTCTCAGCAGAGCCCCGCAAGTCACAGCAAGAGCCCCGCAAGTCTCAGCAGAGCCCCGCAAGAGCAAGAGCCCCGCAAGTCTCAGCAAGAGCCCCGCAAGTCTCAGCAAGAGCCCCGCAAGTCTCAGCAAGAGCCCCGCAAGTCTCAGCAAGAGCCCCGCAAGTCACAGCAAGCAAGTCTCAGCCCCGCAAGTCAGCAAGAGCCCCGCAAGTCTCAGCAGAGCCCCGCAAGTCACAGCAAGAGCCCCGCAAGTCTCAGCAAGAGCCCCGCAAGTCTCAGCAAGAGCCCCGCAAATCTCAGCAAGAGCTCTGCAAGTTTCAGCAAGAGCCCCGCAAGTCTCAGCAAGAGCCCCGCAAGTCACAGCAAGAGCCCCGCAAGTCTCAGCAAGAGCCCCGCAAGTCTCAGCAAGAGCCCCGCAAGTCACAGCAAGAGCCCCGCAAGTCTCAGCAAGAGCCCCGCAAGTCACAGCAAGAGCCCCGCAAGTCTCAGCAAGAGCCCCGCAAGTCTCAGCAAGAGCCCCGCAAGTCTCAGCAAGAGCCCCGCAAGTCACAGCAAGAGCCCCGCAAGTCTCAGCAAGAGCCCCGCAAGTCACAGCAAGAGCCCCGCAAGTCTCAGCAAGAGCCCCGCAAGTCTCAGCAAGAGCCCCGCAAGTCACAGCAAGAGCCCCGCAAGTCACAGCAAGAGCCCCGCAAGTCTCAGCAAGAGCCCCGCAAGTCACAGCAAGAGCCCCGCAAGTCTCAGCAAGAGCCCTGCAAGTCACAGCAAGAGCCCCGCAAGTCTCAGCAGAGCCCCGCAAGTCACAGCAAGAGCCCCGCAAGTCTCAGCAGAGCCCCGCAAGTCACAGCCCCGCAAGTCTCAGCAAGAGCCCTGCAAGTCACAGCAAGAGCCCCGCAAGTCTCAGCAGAGCCCCGCAAGTCACAGCAAGAGCCCCGCAAGTCTCAGCAGAGCCCCGCAAGTCACAGCAAGAGCCCCGCAAGTCTCAGCAAGAGCCCCGCAAGTCTCAGCAAGAGCCCCGCAAGTCTCAGCAAGAGCCCCGCAAGTCTCAGCAAGAGCCCTGCAAGTCACAGCAAGAGCCCCGCAAGTCTCAGCAGAGCCCCGCAAGTCACAGCAAGAGCCCCGCAAGTCTCAGCAGAGCCCCGCAAGTCACAGCAAGAGCCCCGCAAGTCTCAGCAAGAGCCCCGCAAGTCTCAGCAAGAGCCCCGCAAGTCTCAGCAAGAGCCCCGCAAGTCTCAGCAAGAGCCCCGCAAGTCTCAGCAAGAGCCCCGCAAGTCACAGCAAGAGCCCCGCAAGTCTCAGCAAGAGCCCTGCAAGTCACAGCAAGAGCCCCGCAAGTCTCAGCAGAGCCCCGCAAGTCACAGCAAGAGCCCCGCAAGTCTCAGCAGAGCCCCGCAAGTCACAGCAAGAGCCCCGCAAGTCTCAGCAAGAGCCCCGCAAATCTCAGCAAGAGCTCTGCAAGTTTCAGCAAGAGCCCCGCAAGTCACAGCAAGAGCCCCGCAAGTCTCAGCAAGAGCCCCGCAAGTCACAGCAAGAGCCCCGCCAGTCACAGCAAGAGCCCCGCAAGTCTCAGCAAGAGCCCCGCAAATCTCAGCAAGAGCCCCGCAAGTCTCAGCAAAACCCCTGCAAGTCTCAGCAAGAGCCCCGCAAGTCTCAGCAAGAGCCCTGCAAGTCACAGCAAGAGCCCCGCAAGTCTCAGCAGAGCCCCGCAAGTCACAGCCCCGCAAGTCTCAGCAAGAGCCCTGCAAGTCACAGCAAGAGCCCCGCAAGTCTCAGCAGAGCCCCGCAAGTCTCAGCAAGAGCCCCGCAAGTCTCAGCAAGAGCCCCGCAAGTCTCAGCAAGAGCCCCGCAAGTCACAGCAAGAGCCCCGCAAGTCACAGCAAGAGCCCCGCAAGTCTCAGCCCCGCAAGTCTCAGCAAGAGCCCTGCAAGTCACAGCAAGAGCCCCGCAAGTCTCAGCAGAGCCCCGCAAGTCACAGCCCCGCAAGTCTCAGCAAGAGCCCTGCAAGTCACAGCAAGAGCCCCGCAAGTCTCAGCAAGAGCCCCGCAAGTCACAGCAAGAGCCCCGCAAGTCACAGCAAGAGCCCTGCAAGTCTCAGCAGAGCCCCGCAAGTCTCAGCAAGAGCCCCGCAAATCTCAGCAAGAGCCCCGCAAGTCTCAGCAAGAGCCCCGCAAATCTCAGCAAGAGCTCCGCAAGTCTCAGCAAGAGCCCCGCAAGTCACAGCAAGAGCCCCGCAAGTCTCAGCAAGAGCCCCGCAAGTCTCAGCAAGAGCCCCGCAAGTCTCAGCAAGAGCCCCGCAAGTCACAGCAAGAGCCCCGCAAGTCTCAGCAAGAGCCCCGCAAGTCACAGCAAGAGCCCCGCAAGTCTCAGCAAGAGCCCCGCAAGTCTCAGCAAGAGCCCCGCAAGTCTCAGCAAGAGCCCTGCAAGTCACAGCAAGAGCCCCGCAAGTCTCAGCAGAGCCCCGCAAGTCACAGCAAGAGCCCCGCAAGTCTCAGCAATAGAAACTGCCATTCAGGGACAATTTTGCCAAGGTCCGGGGGGGAGGGTGATAAATGTAGTCTCAGGGTTGACAGAGATTTCAGGGGCGAGTGATTTGTCAGGTGAATGGCTGGTTTTAGCACTCATATCATCCCAACACCATGCTGGATATGGTGTCAGTATCATAGGCATGTACAAGGTGTGCCAGGTGTGCCTGGGCCCACCCTAATCCCCCCGTGTGCTGCAGATTCCCCCTGTTTTAGAGAATGCTGGAGCGGGCCAAAGAAGATAGAGGAGGTGGGTGGCAGTGGCTTCGCTGGGTTTGGTGTCACCCCACCGGTGCGGTAAAACATGGTGGGGTGACAGACCCCCCGTCATTAAGTATAGATCCCCCTCCCTTAGTACAGACCCCCCTCATTATAGATCCCTTCCCTCTGTACAGACCCCCCACTAAGTACAGACCACCCTCCCTCAGTACAGACCACCCCCGAAAAAAAAACAGACCCGCCTGCCGTATAGACAAATGATGGCTGGGCGGATCACTCTAGTTCTGGGAGGACGTCATATGATGTCCTGCCATTCTTGCCGTGCATGTGCAAAGTGATCGATGGTAAACTGTGTCCCTAGGACATCACCGATCGGTGTGAAGAGCCAATGACAGCAGCTCTTTACCACATGATTGTCTGTGTCCAATCTCAGCTGATCACGTAATCACATTTGCTGGTTAGTGACATTCCATTCCTCACTCTGTCACAGCGTGAGGAGAGGAGAGGAGAGAGCCGGTAACCAGCAAGTGTGAATGGCACACAGGGATGAGCTTCGAGTTGGAATAGAACTCATGTTGGACTCGAACATTGCCTGTTCTCCGAACAGCAAACTATTTGGGGGGGTCCTGCCCTAGGGGAGTGTTTGGGGACCCGGGTCCTGCCCCAGGCGGAGTGTTTGGGGACCCGGGTCCTGCCCCAGGGGGAGTGTTTGGGGACCCGGGTCCTGCCCCAGGCGGAGTGTTTGGGGACCCAGGTCCTGCCCCAGGGGGAGTGTTTGGGGACCCGGGTCCTGCCCCAGGGGGAGTGTTTGGGGACCCGGGTCCTGCCCCAGGGGAGTGTTTGGGGACCCGGGTCCTGCCCCAGGGGAGTGTTTGGGGACCCGGGTCCTGCCCCAGGGGGAGTGTTTGGGGACCCGGGTCCTGCCCCAGGGGGAGTGTTTGGGGACCCGGGTCCTGCCCCAGGCGGAGTGTTTGGGGACCCGGGTCCTGCCCCAGGGGGAGTGTTTGGGGACCCGGGTCCTGCCCCAGGCGGAGTGTTTGGGGACCCGGGTCCTGCCCCAGGGGAGTGTTTGGGGACCCGGGTCCTGCCCCAGGGGGAGTGTTTGGGGACCCGGGTCCTGCCCCAGGGGGAGTGTTTGGGGACCCGGGTCCTGCCCCAGGGGACATGTATCAATGCAAAAAAAATGTTTTCAAAACTGCAGTTCTTTTGGCTGCAGTGATTTTAATAATTACTTTAAGTGAAACAAAAAAAAAGTGAAATATTCCTTTAAATTTTGTACCTAGGGGGGGGGGGGGGGGTGTATAGTATGTCTGTAAAGTAGCGCTTGTTTCCCATGCTTAGAACTGTCCCTGCACAAAGTGTAATTTCTGAAGGAAAAAAAAATATTTAAAATCACTGGCGGCTATAATGAATTGTCGGCTCCGGCAATACAGAGAAAAGTCATTCATAAAAAAAAAAAATGTGTGGGGGTCCACGGCATTTTTTTTTTAAATTTGGGGTGGAGTTCCCCTTAAAATCCATACCAGACCTGAAGGGCCTGGTAATTGAATTTGGGGGGAACCCCACGTATTCTTTTTTTATGAATGACTTTTCTCTGTATTGCTGGTATCCGACAATTCATTATAGCCACGGGTGATATTAAATGACTTTTTTCTTCAGAAATGTGCACTTTGTGCAGAGACAGTTCTATGCACAGGAAACAAGCACTACTTTACAGGCATACTATACACCCCTCTAGGTACAAAATGTAAAGGAATATTTCAATTTTATTGTTTCACTTTAAACATTATTAAAATCACTGCTCCTGAAAAAAACGTCCGTTTTTTAAAACGTTTTTTTTTGCATTGATACGTGTCCCCTGGGGCAGGACCCAGGTCTCCAAACACTCCCCTGGGGCAGGACCTTTAGTGCTGCCTATCAGTCCCTCTTCATCAGTGCCCTTCAGTGCTGCCTATCAGTGCCTCTTCATCAGTGCCCTTCAGTGCTGCCTATCAGTCCCTCTTCATCAGTGTCCTTTAGTGCTGCCTATCAGTCCCTCTTTATCAGTGCCCTTCAGTGCTGCCTATCAGTGCCTCTTCATCAGTGCCCTTCAGTGCTGCCTATCAGTGCCTCTTCATCAGTGCCCTTCAGTGCTGCCTATCAGTGCCTCTTCATCAGTGCAAGCTGAATGTTTATCACAGACCTCAGAGTAACGCAGCATATAAGAGCCTCGTTCCTCCTCCTGTTTATGTACAGAAAAGCATCACAACCAGGGGGAGGAGGTGGCGGGTTCAGTCACTCTGCACTGTCTGAGAGGCAGCTGACCTACTTGCCCACTACACTGACCTACCTGCCCACTACACTGACCTACCTGTCCACTACACTGACCTACCTGCCCACTACACTGACCTACCTGTCCACTACACTGACCTTCCTGCCCACTACACTGACCTACCTGCCCACTACACTGACCTACCTGCCCACTACACTGACCTACCTGTCCACTACACTGACCTTCCTGCCCACTACACTGACCTACCTGCCCACTACACTGACCTACCTGTCCACTACACTGACCTACCTGTCCACTACACTGACCTTCCTGCCCACTACACTGACCTACCTGCCCACTACATTGACCTACCTGTCCACTACACTGACCTACCTGTCCACTACACTGACCTACCTGTCCACTACACTGACCTACCTGTCCACTACACTGACCCCTAAAATGACCTGTCCACTACACTGACCTACCTGCCCACTACACTGACCTACCTGCCCACTACATTGACCTACCTGTCCACTACACTGACCTACCTGCCCACTACACTGACCTACCTGTCCACTACACTGACCTACCTGTACACTACACTTCTCCAGCAGGGAGAATGGGGGGAGGAATGTTTGTCATTGATGATTTATTTGTAGAATAATGGAGAGTATTGGGGTGTCAGAGGAGATTCCTCAATGATCTGAGATGTAAGAAAACAGAGGAATCCCAGGAAGACCCGGAGGAATCTGACAGATCTAATCTGAAGATTTCTGGGATCCTTATAGAGGGATATATGTTATATGAGGGGGGAGGGGAGTACACTGTGACCTGACTGGGATCCTTATAGAGGGATATATGTTATATGAGGGGGGGAGGGGAGTACACTGTGACCTGACTGGGATCCTTATAGAGGGATATATGTTATATAAGGGGGGAGGGGAGTACACTGTGACCTGACTGGGATCCTTATAGAGGGATATATGTTATATGAGGGGGGAGGGGAGTACACTGTGACCTGACTGGGATCCTTATAGAGGGATATATGTTATATGAGGGGGGAGGGGAGTACACTGTGACCTGACTGGGATCCCTATAGAGGGATATATGTTATATTAGGGGGGAGGGGAGTACACTGTGACCTGACTGGGATCCTTATAGAGGGATATATGTTATATGAGGGGGGAGGGGAGTACACTGTGACCTGACTGGGATCCCTATAGAGGGATATATGTTATATTAGGGGGGAGGGGAGTACACTGTGACCTGACTGGGATCCTTATAGAGGTATATATGTTATATGAGGGGGGAGGGGAGTACACTGTGACCTGACTGGGATCTGTATTCTGTCTCTACAGGAAAAGTCCAGAAGGAAATATTCACCCGGCCGGGATCTGATCTTCTCCTCCCCATCAGACGTCATCTCACCCTTAGCCATCCATATACAAAGAGATGTGACGGGTTTACCTGGTACTATGAGAAATCTCTTAGTGTCTGGGATAAAATAGCTGAACACAGGGATTGTGATCTGACTGAGGTCAGACGTTTCCCCAATACAAGGATATCAGTGAATGGAAGTCTCATCATATCCCATGTGACTCCGGAGAATGACGGGAGATACAATGTGCAAATATACAACTCTGCAGGACCCCATATACAGAGAGATGAGTACACCATCCATGTAGTAGGTAAGTCCCCCCCATCCCCCACCCCCAGTCCTAGCAGTGCCCCCCCCCCCGCTCCGTGTCTTTATATCCATACATTATATAGGAGAAGATCTGGGAGAGACGGATGTGTATTACAATGTACAGAATATCTCTCACACAGCAGTAGCCATGTACAATGTTCTTAGAGCCGATCATCCAGATGAGATTGTATAGCGCTGTGCATGGGGGTCACATGATTGAAGAAAATGGGTGTAATGTTAGTGGGGGAGGGGATTTAGTGTGTGGGGGAGGGGTGCACACACACACAATCTATCTCCTCCAGTCTCCAGGAAGATGTCTGCACACCTGTTTATAGGTAAGGATGGGGGAGGGGCATGCTGTGTATATATTGGACCTTATCAATGGAAATGATTGTCTCTCTCAGTTCCAGTATCGGTTCCGCTCCTCCATGTCTCATGTCTCCGGAATGGCAGCGCTGAGATCTCCTGCAGGGTGGAGGCGGGGACTAAGCCCAATATCCGTCTGTCTGTGATTGGAGGATCCCAGGAGAGATATTCCGCATCCGCCAATAACATTACAGCCATTGTGGGGTCACCGGGGCCCTGGGACATCACCTGTACTGTGGAGAATGGGGTCAGCCAATCAGAGGAGAGCAGAGCCGGGGTCACCTGTCCAGGTGAGGAGAGATCGGGGGATGGGCACAGAGCCATTTAAACAGAGTATGTGGGAGGGGCTGAAATCAGATAAACACAGAGCTCCGCCTACTGACTGAATAGAGGACATGAAATATATACAGTAATTATAGATCGATCTTCCATGTTTTATTTTTAGTCCTGACCATAATAAGAAACATTATAACATTATTTACAATCATAGCGGCACATAAAATTCCCCCCCCTGCAGCCCAAAGTTTTTCATGTTTGTGTGAATTTCCATTCCCATCCCATTCTTTTGGAATGATTGGGGATCGGCTTCAGGTTGGGGTCACACATGAGACTCCCCCAAATCCAGCCTATCGGATGTTCAGTGATGGACAGGAGAACAAAGTGGGCGGAGTTCTCCAGTTTTCCCCCCCCCCCAATCCTCCGGCCGTCATTTAGCGGTGATGTCACTAATGTCAGGAAATGACGGATCCCCGCCAGATTCATTCTGTTTGTAAACAATCCAGAGAGGACTCCGAGTGACATCACTGACACAATTAGGTCACATAGGGGTCATGGCCTATGACTAGTGTTGCTCACGAATATTCGCATTGCGAATATTCGCTACGAATATTGCATATTCGAGTATTCGCGAATATCTCGAATATCGCGGCGAATATTCGCTATTTTGAATATTCGTATTTTTCAAATTTCGCAATAAATTTTGCAAAAAAAAAAAATCGCAATCAATTTCGCATTCGTGAAATTTCGCATTCGCGAATTTCGCAATAGCGAAATTTCGCAATTTTTTTTTTATAAAATATAGCGAATATTCGTAAATATCGAATATTCGTGATATTTTATAAAAAAAAAAATCGCGAAATTTCGCATTAGCAAAAATTCGCATTGGCGAAAATTTGCATTTTTTTTTTTTTTTATAAAATATCACGAATATTCGATATTAACGAATATTCGCGAATATTCTTCGAAATATTCGCGAAATATCGCGAAATCGAATATGGCGTATTCCGCTCATCACTACCTATGACATCACTGACACAATTAGGTCATGACCCCTCTATGGTCTATGACATCACTGACACAATTAGGTCACGTAGGGGTCATGGCCTATGACATCACTGACACAATTAGGTCATGACCCCTCTATGGTCTATGACATCACTGACACAATTAGGTCACGTAGGGGTCATGGCCTATGACGTCACTGACACAATTAGGTCATGACCCCTCTATGGTCTGTAGGCGGGTGCAGTATTCACCCCGGTGCCATTTTTTCTAGCACTGGATCTCCTCTGTAACCCTAACCTGGTAATCGTTACATTTTTTAATGTGTCGCCTATGGAGATTTTTAGGTACTGAAGTTTGTCGCCATTCCACAAACGTTCACAATTGTAAAGCGTGACATGTTGGGTATCTATTCACTCGGTGTAACATCATCTTTCTCATTATACAAACAGTTGGGCTAACTTTACTGTTTATTTTTTTTTTATTCATGAGAGTGTCTCTTTTCCCCAAAAATTACATTTGAAAGGCCGCTGCGCAAATACCATGTGACATAAAATATTACAAAGGTCGCCATTTTATTCTCTAGATTCTCTGTTAAAATTTTCGAACAAAAAATACAGATTTTTAACTTGTAAAAAACAAATGTCAGAAATAGGCTCAGTCATGAAAGGGATAAATAAGAGGCCCCCAGATACCCAGCCCCTCCCCCCCATTGGATGAGGATGAAGCACGGAATTCCCTTCGCTCCTCATTCACAGAAAATAGAAATAGTAAATAAAGAAACACACATTGTAGTAAAAGTTCTTTAACCACTACAGATCCGCGCTATGGACAAAAGACGTCAACAGCGCGGACCTGAAAAGTGCCCGGATCACGTCTTTGGATGTCATGTAATTGTAATTCCCCACGCGCGCCACTGGGTGGCGCGCAGCGGGGAAAAACAGTGCCGTCGCATCACTGAGGATTCGATGCGTGTACCTGTCGGTCGCGGTGGTGTCCGTCAGGTACACGCGATCGGCGGTGACAGAGCAGGGACGTGGAGCTCTGTGTGTAATGATGGGGTGTAAACACAGAGCTCTACGTCCCGTCAGGGAGAGAGGAGACCGATCTGTGTCCCTTGTACATAGGAACACAGATCGGTCACCTCCCTAGTCACCCCCCTCCCCCCCACACAGTTAGAACACACCCAGGGAATACATTTAACCCATTCCTCACCCCCTAGTGTTAACCCCTTCAATGCCAGTCACATTTATACAGTAATTAGTGCACTGATCGCAGTATAAATGTGAATGGTCCCAAATTTGTGTCAAAAGTGTCCGATGTGTCCGCCGTAATGTCGCAGTAACAATAAAAATCACAGATCGCCGCCATTACTAGTAAAAAAAAAAATGTAAATAAAAATCATACTTCTGTCCCCTATTTTGTAGGCGCTATAACTTTTGCACAAAGCAGTCGCTTATTTCGTTTTTTTTTTACAAAAAGCGTAGAAGAATACGTATCGGCCTTAACTGAGAAAAAAAAAAAAATTTTTTTTTAAGAAAAATTGGGATATTTATTATAGCAACAAGTAAAAAATATATATATATATTTTTAAATTGTCGCTCTTTTTTTGTTTATAGCGCAAAAAATAAAAACCGCACGGGCGATCAAATACCACCAAAATAAATCTCTATTTGTGGGGAAAAAAGGACGCCAATTTTGTTTGGGAGCCACGTCGCACGACCGCGCAATTGTCAGTTAAAGCGACGCCTGGGCACGAAGGGGGTTTATGTGCCCAGTAAGCAAGTGGTTAATTACAAATAAATGAACAATGGGGTACAATGTAAATCCAACATCAATCACGTAGTTCAGTGATGAAGATCCGATAACAATGAAGCTGACAACCCAACCCAACGATGATGTCACCACAACAATGCTGCCCCAGCTCTACTGACGGCTCCCCAGAGATACTGAAATGTAGAAATCAGTGTCAGGGAACCTCCGTGATGTCATTGATTAAATATGGCCGCCATGATATTTGGTCATCACCTGGAGTCCCGCAGATGCTTTGTATGCAAACAGAACCCAGCAGGGAAGGATCGGACGAATTTCTTTTTGTTTCTGAAATATCGATCATCCTACAGAGACCCAAATTTACAGGCAGGTTTAGGGCCCCCCAACCATGAGATTTAACAGGATTGTGTATTTTATTATTGCTCTTTAACCACTTCAGCCCCGGAATGGTTTTACCCCTTTACTGACCAGGCCATTTTTTCTGATACTGCACTGCGTTATTTTAACTGACAATTGCGCGGTCGTGCGACGTTGTACCCAAACAAAATTGGCGTCCTTTTTTCCCACAAATAGAGCTTTCTTTTGGTGGTATTTGATCACCTCAGTGGTTTTTATTTTTTGCGCTATAAACAAAAAAGAGCGACAATTTCGAAAAAAAATTATATTTTTTTACTTTCTGCTATAAAACATTCCCCAAGAAAATGTAAAAATCTAATTTATTCATCTTTTTAGGCCGATATGTATTCTGACACATATTTTTGGTTATACAGAAGTTATAATGTCTACAAATTATGGGATAGATTTAGGGACTTTTTATTTATTTATTTATTTTTTACTAGTAATGGCGCCTGTGATGAACCTTTGTCCTCAACAGGACTGGATCGGCTGTAAATTCTTCCTCTGTCCAGAACCAGCGCTATGCAAGACCCCTTATCTCACCCAGTCACCAGCCGTAACACAGTGTAGGGTGAACAACAACCTCAAACTGCTTTATTATCACACATGTACACAACAAATATCCAACTCGGGACCATCACCCCCCGCCCCCCCCCCCTTTGGATTCAGGACTAGGGATGAGCCGAACATACCCGCGTTCGGTTCGCACCAGAATGTTCGAACAGACCGCGGGTTCCCGCGAACATTTAGAACCCCATTGAAGTCTATGGGACTCGAAGTATAATACAGAGGAAAATATTGCGCTTGTCACAGTTAAATAATCAATTAGTACCGGTGTGGTCAGTTACTAACATAAAAATAAAAATAAAAGATAGGGGGGAGGCGGCAGCTCTTGTGCCGAAACACAAGGGGAAATACAACAAAAACAAAGATTTAGAGCTGCGCCTTGTCACCCGGACTCGATACAATCAAAAAGAGTCCATATATCAGTCGTGTGGAGATAAACAATCCTTCAAACATGAGAGAAGTAGTAGGTTGGCTCCAAGACAAATCTCCGCTGGTCTTTAATCAGGATGGGCATATAATAAACACCACTGTGCTCGAACTTGGCTTTTCAATGTGGCCCACCACCAGAAGTATAAGCAGCTTACCAGAGGAATGGCTGTAATCAACAGTCGGCTGTGACCCAGCCGCGGCCTTTAGAGAACCAGGACGAATCCAAAATCCTAGGGCAGTGTTTACACCGGGGCTCCACTCAGCAACTCCACCAATTAGATCATACTGTATGTAAATGATAGATAGAGGCAGACATAGCGTAATCCCGCTGGGACATTTATTTAAAATAGTAAAAACCAGAATACTCACATGGGAGATGAGTTAGACAGGCATATAAAATACAAAGTTGCCGGCCGGCAAACAGATCAACAAGGACCCTCCTCCAGAGCGTAATGACGTCACCGCACGTCTACCCACGTGCGGTGACGTCATTACGCTCTGGAGGAGGGTCCTTGCTGATCTGTTTGCCGGCCGGCAACGTTGTATTTTATATGCCTGTCTAACTCATCTCCCATGTAAGTATTCTGGTTTTTACTATTTTAAATAAATGTCCCAGCGGGATTACGCTATGTCTGCCTCTATTTATCATTTACATATGATCTAATTGGTGGAGTTGCTGAGTGGAGCCCCGGTGTAAACACTGCCCTAGGATTTTGGATTCGTCCTGGTTCTCTAAAGGCCGCGGCTGGGTCACAGCCGACTGTTGATTACAGCCATTCCTCTGGTAAGCTGCTTATACTTCTGGTGGTGGGCCACATTGAAAAGCCAAGTTCGAGCACAGTGGTGTTTATTATATGTCCATCCTGATTAAAGACCAGCGGAGATTTGACTTGGAGCCAACCTACTACTTCTCTCATGTTTGAAGGATTGTTTATCTCCACACGACTGATATATGGACTCTTTTTGATTGTATCGAGTCCGGGTGACAAGGCGCAGCTCTAAATCTTTGTTTTATGGGACTCGAAGGTTCGAATTCAAAAACGATAATTTTTAAGACCAATATTCTATTTAATGTTGGAAAACGTCTTTCAGAACCCGGGTCTTGCCCCAGGGAACATGTATCAATGGAAAAAAAGTTTTAAAAACAGCCGTTTTTCCGGAGCAGCGATTTTATTGATGTTTAAAGTGAAAAAAAAAATTCCTTTAAATATCGTACCTGCTGGGTGTCCTATAGTAGTGTTTATAAATGTCCCTGCACAACATGAGAGTACTCTCAGAAAAAAGTAATTTAATACTGCTTGCGCACGTGCTGTGTGGCAACAATATGTCGATTATTTTAGGGGTGGTGTGGGGCCATTACAATGCCAGATCTTGGGTCAATCAATTATTTTTTTGTGAAAGAAAAATTGTAGAGAAAAGGGAACCCCTCAAACATACTGTAATTGGAGCGCAACAAAGAGCCACGTGCAAATTATTGCATCAAAAATTGTTATCAGGCGCCCCTGTTTAACAGGAGCAGAAAAATTGTGCCTTGGGCACAACACAACACTGCAACCCCTCCCAATAACTCCAATTGGAGCACAACAAAGAGGCACGTGCAAAGTATTGCATCAAAAATTGTTAGGCGCCCCTGTTAAACAGGGGCAGAAAAATTGTGCCTTAGGCACAACACAACACTGCAACCCCTCCCAATAACTCCAATCGGAGCGCAACAAAGAGCCACGATCAAAGTATTGCATCAAAAATTGTTATTAGACACCTCTGCTAAACAGGGGCACAAAAATTTGGCCTTACGCACTGGTGGCGGAGCCCAGAAACACAAACTTACTAGCTATCAGCAGGAAAAGTGAGGAGGAGAAGGATATTCCATCAGCAGCATAAGAGGACAGTCACTCAGCATCAGCATACGCAGTCTAAAAGGGATCCGACATTTCAACAAAAATATATTATTCATTAACATCAGCATCAGGTGCTTGGTAGCTGGTGTTGATCCAAGCCTGATTCATTTTGATGAAGGTCGGTCGATCAACAGAGTCGGTGGAGAGTTGCACCCTGTGATCGGTCACAAAGCCTCCAGCAGCACTGAATGTGCGTTCTGAAAGAACACTGGATGCAGGGCAAGACAGTAGCTCAATTGCGTACTGTGCAAGCTCTGGCCAGTGATCCATCCTCAAGACCCAGTAAGCCAGAGGATTTTCGGTGGGGAAGGTGTCCAAGTCGGATCTTGCCCCTAGGTATTCCCGGATCATTTAAACCAGACGCTGGCGGTGGTTGCTGGAACCGGTCAGACCTTGGGGCTGCGGACTAAAAAATTGTCTGAACGCATCGGTCAGACGGATACCTTCTCCACCGCCCCTTCTGTGACTCACCGAAGCCTCAGCAAGACGTTGTCCAGAGCCAGGTTTTGGTAATCCCCCCGGTTCTGGGAACGCATTGCACAGACCCTTCTGCAAGGCCTCCTGCAGAAGTTTCATATTCTGCTCCCTCTGCGATGGCAACATAAGGTCCGCAACCTTACTCTTGTAACGTGGATCAAGGAGAGTTGCCAGCCAGTAATGATCCGTCTCCTTGATAGCACGTACACGAGGATCCTTACGCAGGCTTTGCAGGATCAGGGAGGCCATGCAGCGTAGGTTTGAAGAGGCATTCGGGGCACAGTCCTCTGGGTCACTGAGGAAGACAGGATCCGCAGCCACCTCATCCCAGCCACGTAAAAGTCCACGTGCTCCTTGGAACTGTAAATGATCCCTTGAAGACTGCTGCTGCTGATGCTGAGTGCTAGGCTCCACCTCCATGCTGCTGATACAATCATCCTCCTCCTCATCTTCCTGTGTGCTAGGTGGGCAAGCAGGACCACTGTCTGGGTAAAGGGGGCCTTTAGAGGTAAGGAAGTACTCCTCTTCCTCCCTCTGTTCTGCCTCAAGGGCCCTGTCCATTATTCCACGTAGCGTGTGCTCCAACATGTGAATAAGAGGTACAGTCTCACTGATGCATGCACTGTCACTGCTCACCATCCTTGTGGCCTCCTCAAATGGTGACAGGACAGTGCATGCATCCCTGATCAAGGCCCACTGGTGTGGTGAAAAAAAAACAAGCTCCCCTGACCCAGTTCTGCTGCCATATTGGCACAGGTACTCATTGATGGCTCGTTGCTGCGTGTGCAGCCGCTGCAGCATGGCCAACGTTGAGTTCCATCTGGTGGGCATGTCACAAATTAGGCGGTTCTTGGGCAGGTTGTGTTCCCTTTGGAGGTCAGTCAGCCGAGCAGTGGCATTATATGACCTCCGGAAATGCACACAGACTTTCCTGGCCTGCTTCAGGACATCCTGTAAGCCCGGGTACCTGCCCAAGAACCGCTGCACCACCAAATTCAGGACATGCACAAAACAGGGCACATGGGTGAGTTTTCCCTGTCGCAGGGCAGAGAGGAGGTTGGTGCCATCATCGCTGACCACCATTCCAGGCTTCAGCTGGCGTGGTGTCAACCACCTCTGAGCCTGACCCTGCAGAGCTGACAGAACCTCTTCCCCAGTGTGGCTCCTGTCTCCCAAACACACCAGCTCCTCGCACCACATGGCATCTCTTGGCCTGCATTTCTGCGTAGCCTCTCGTATGCCTACGGAGCACGGCTGGTTCTGAGGAAACATCAGCACAGGAAGAGGCCACAGAGGAAGACGAAGAGGAGGGGGTGGAGGAGAGAGGTGTGTCACAAGCAGTAGTAGTGTTTTGGAGGCATGGTGGTGGAACAACCTCCAAAACTACTGTACCATGCCCTGCGTCCTTCCCAGCTGCCAGCGGAGTCACCCAATGTGCCGTAAAAGACAGGTAACGTCCCTGTCCATGCCTGCTGGACCATGAGTCAGCGGTAATATGCACCTTACTACTGACCGCCCTGTCCAGCGAGGCATGGACATTGCCTTCCACATGCCGGTAGAGAGCCGGAATCGCCTTCCGTGAGAAAAAGTGGCGTTTTGGTACTTGCCACTGAGGTACTGCACATTCCACAAACTCACGGAAGGGGGCAGAATCTACCAACTGAAAAGGTAGCAGTTGAAGTGCTAGCAATTTCGCTAAGCTAGAATTCAACCACTGGGCATGTGGATAGCTGGGAGAGTACTTCTTTCGGCACTGCAGCAGCTGGGGCAGGGAAATTTGTCTGGTACTATCAGTAGATTGCCCGCATGTACTACTACTACTAGGTTGTGACACATCTATTTCTACACCTTCACTGCAGGCTTCAGAGAGGACTGGGGGTCTAGTGGGGTTGGAGGTCCCAGAAGGGCAAGGGGAGGTCCGCTTTGGTCTTTGGTGTGGGTCTTTCTGGTATGCTTGCCAACGAGCTGCATGGCAGGTCGACATATGTCTGGCCAAGCATGTGGTGCCCAAGCGGGTGATGTTTTGGCCACGCGAGATACGCTTGCGACATATGTTGCAAATAACAAAGGTACGATCTGATGGACATGTTTCAAAAAAGGCCCACACCAAAGAACTTTTGCTGTACCATTCAGACACAGCAGCGCCATGCACAAGCATAGATGTGCGATGTAATGCACTTGGTGTGCTGCCCTTAAGCTGACCCCTGGAGGGCATCCTGCCTCTTTGGAGATGTGCCTGTGCCTCGTCGTCCTCCTCCTCCTCCTCTTCCTCCTGCTCCTCTCTCCTATCAGGCACCCACGTAGAGTCAGTGACCTCATCATCCCCTCCCTCCTCATCACTGTCGAAAACCTGGCAGTATGCTCCAGCTGGGGGAACATCACTGACAAATTGCTGTCCCTCTCAGCCACCCCCTCTCCCTGGGCTCACATCAATTCCTTCCTCTATGTGTGTTCCATCATCGGAGCCTTCAAAATGCTGCACATCTTCATTCAGCATGTACCCGACACTGTGTTGAAACAGTTCGGGGGACTCCTCAGGAGGACATGGTGGGACTAGGGATGGATTGTATGATGCCATTGTGCAGAGGGAAGAGGACACCTTGGCAGCTGCTTTGCCAGACAAACTCAGATCAGTCTGTGTGAGAGAGGATGAGGAGGATGAGGACGGCTTGGTCATTCACTCTACTAATTTCTCTGCATGTTGAGGCTCAACACGACCAGCTCCCGAAAAGGACGAGCGGCCACGGCCATGGCCACGTGCTGAAGAGGATGCACCGCGTCCACCACCAGTGTTGCCTCTAGATGCAGAGCCTGCTTGCCCTCGTGACTCTCTGCCTCTCTTTGTTGTCCTTCCAGACATTTTAATGCGTTTAGGTGTAAATAAACAACACATGTGCACTTACAGTAAATGTGTTTACGTGCGATTAAACAGCAAGCATGCACTTACAGTAAATGCTTTTACGTGCAAATAAACAGGACACGTGCACTTACAGTAAATGCTTTTACATGCTATTAAAGAGCAAACTTGCACTTACAGTAAATGTGTTTACGTGCTAAAGAGCAAACTTGCACTTACAGTAAATGCGCTTACGTGCGATTAAAGAGCAAACTTGCACTTACAGTAAATGAGTTTACCTGCTACTAAAGAGCAAACTTGCACTTACAGTAAATGCGCTTACGTGCGATTAAAGAGCAAACTTGCACTGACAGTAAATGCGCTTACGTGCGATTAAAGAGCAAACTTTCACTTACAGTAAATGTGTTTACCTGCTACTAAAGAGCAAACTTGCACTTACAGTAAATGCGTTTACCTGCTACTAAAGAGCAAACTTGCACGTACAGTAAATGCGCTTATGTGCGATTAAAGAGCAAACTTGCACTTACAGTAAATGCGCTTACGTGCAATTAAAGAGCAAACTTGCACTTACAGTAAATGCGCTTATGTGCGATTAAACAGCAAACGTCCACTTACAGTTAATGCGCTTACGTGCTACTAAAGAGCAAACTTGCACTTACAATAAATGCGCTTACGTGCTACTAAAGAGCAAACTTGCACTTACAGTAAATGCGCTTACGTGCTACTAAAGAGCAAACTTGCACTTACAATAAACGCGCTTACCTGCAATTAAAGAGCAAACTTGCACTTACAGTAAATGCGCTTACGTGCGATTAAAGAGCAAACTTGCACTTACAGTAAATGCGCTTACGTGCTACTAAAGAGCAAACTTGCACTTACAGTAAATGCGCTTACCTGCTACTAAAGAGCAAACTTGCACTTACAGTAAATGTGCTTACGCTTAGGTGCAAATAAGCAGGACAAGTGCAGTAACACAGAGTACGTTTAGGTGTAAACTAAACACAGCACACAGGCAATACAACATGTTAGAGCACTGCAGCTATGCACAATCTCCTGCCTGACAAATACTAATAGCAGATCTAGCTAAGCTGTACAGTGTATAAATATATGTACAACTCCTAGGGATGTATATATTTTCTCTACACACTGTAATAAAGCTAAACGGACTAGCCTGCCTGCTCTATCTAGCTATCTAAAAAAACAATCTCTCTCTATCTCTCTGTCTGAACTGGAACAAGCCCGGAAAACACTACACGCGGCCGCCCTGCAGGCGGCCTTTTATAGTGTGGGGCATGTGCTAAAGCCCTGAGCCATAATTGGCCAAAGCCACACAGGCTTTGGCCAATTATAGCTCTTCGTTTTTTGCATGCTGTGATTGGCCAAGCATGTGGGACATACAGCATGCTTGGCCAATCATCAGCGCGCAATGCCGCAGTGAATTATGGGCCGTTGCGTGTCATTTGAATTTGGCGGGAATGACCGGTTTTGTTAGATTTTCGACAAACGGTCGAACAGGCCATGTTTGAGTCGAACAGACGTTCGTATCGAACACGAAGCTCATCCCTATTCAGGACAGGGTAAACTGTTCAATCAGCAAGGAGAGCTGTTGGAGGAATCCTCCCCCACAGCCAGGGCAGACAGAGACAATAAAACAATGGAATACAACCACACCCCAAACGATCTCAGCAAAAGAGTCCAACAGCATGACACAACACACAATATATATATAGATATACAAGGTTCCAATGTGGCTGTAAAGAGAGTCTGTTTAGTAGAGATCAGAATGGAGTTCTCGGGCACCGCACCCAAAGTGACTACTGTCACCCATCTCCTTACGGCAGGAGACTAACTCTGAGGGAGACCCCAAATGGTTTGACTCCAAAGTTAGTCCAGTAGTTCCCGTCCCCCACAGTACCCCAAATAAATTGTCCCAAACATAGCATTACCCAGCCAACCTCTGCCTCTCTCAGAGAATATGCCTGCCGCTGGGGAGAGTGCAGACTGGTTGTAAGGCCAAACTCTGTATCTCAGTATTAAGGTAGAAAAAACTTTTACTCTTTAATTTAAGAAAATGAATAAAAATATATTGAAGGGAAAAAAACTTTGGGCCAGATTCACATACAATTAGATTCGCGTAGAGTATCAGAAATACACTACGCCGCCGTATTTTACCTGGTTCTACGTGGAATCCCGGTAGATTTTGTCCAGTAAACGACGGCGGCGTAGTGTATTTCTCCCGGCGCAAGCCATCTACGCGAGTAGGGGGCGTGAAGCATTTAAAATAGGCGCGTTCCCGCGGCGATCGAACTGCGCATGCTCTGCGCAAAAAGCTGGTCTAACAGTACGTAGAAAAAAATAGACGAAAGAGATTGCGAAGACCGCTCGTATCTTTGTGGATCGCCGTAAAAACTAATTTGCATATCCCGATGCTGAAAACGACGCAGACTCCTCCCATCGGCCGCAAAAATATTGCAGCGTAGATCCGAAGGCTTACGAAGACGTAAGCCTCTCGGATCGAAGCCCGAAGCCGCCGTATTATGGTTTGAGGATTCAAACTAGTGATACGGCGCGCGAAATTTGAAATTACTCCTGTCTAACACCAGTTAGACAGGCGTAATCGCTCTCTGAATCTGGCCCTTTGACTTTTACAACCACTTTAAATAAGTTCTTAATTATTGACAAAGACTCTGACTTCTCCCCCATCTCTGTGTCTCTCAGTTCCGGTATCGGATCCGGTCCTGGATGTGAAGTGTCTCCAGAATGGCAGCGCTGAGATCTCCTGTGGGGTGGAGAAGGGGACTGACCCCTCCATCTACCTGACTGTGAGTGGAGAATTGGAGGAATATAATGTCACCGGATCAGAGCGGGTGGTCCGTGTCACTGTGCCTCCTGTGTCACCCTCTAATTCCTGGAATATCACATGTTCAGCAAAGAACCCCATCAGTGAGAGATCCACCAATCAGACGCATGATGCTTGTCCAGGTGAGTGACGTGTGTGTCCTGTAACTTTAAATATACCTGCATGCTGCTCCTCCCCCTTATTGTACAGTACTGAGGCCGTGTCATCTCCTTGTATTGAGGTAGATTTCAGGTTATGGTTGGATTGGGTTTTGGGTTCAGATTAAATGAGGCTTAAAGCTCATCTCCAGGATAATATTATTCCTTCTTCCACCCTCCCCTCCTCCATCTAACTGATTAGAAAAATTCCTCTTTACTCACCCAAAGCTGTGGTCATGTGACACTCCAGTCCTCAATCCTCTCTATTCTTCTAACAAGAGGTGGGATCCGTCCGGTGCACTGCATGACATAAACACATCCCATTGGCTGCCCATCAGTGGGCTCCTCCCAGGATTCAGATGAGAGGACCATTGGGGATTGGCTGGTACATATGTATCTGCAGTGCTGGATTAGTGGACCTTCATACCCAGAAATGGCCCCACCGAGGGACTCGGAGGTGGTGGATAAAGGTGAGTATATCTTACTTCACAAGATAAGAAAAGAGTGCAGGACAGGCTAGAGAGGTGTGGAAGGGTTAATATGTGTCTGCATGTGTGAAATTTGAACTCATCATGTTATATAGAACTCCCCAGTATATAACAAGTGAACAAAAACTCTATTACAGCCCTTCCCCAGAGATCCCATTACCTCCCATTGGGTGCCTCTCACACAGCATAGAAAACATGAAGCCAGGGAGCCAATCACAGCCCTCACCCAGGGCAGGGACAAGGGGTGGGCAGGGAGGATGGTTTACTGCAGGGATGAGGGTACCTTCCTTCTGTTACAAATTTGACAGGAGTAGTGTCTGCAGCATCACTACTCCTATCAGCCCAGCCCTGGGAGTGGCACAGGGAGGAGGAGAGAGCTGGGAGGGGGTGTGGGCTGTGTTCTCTCCTCCCCTCCTTCTTCCTGCCAGTGCAGCACAAGCCAGCAGTGGTGTTCACAGACAAACAGGAGTGCTGAACTGGCAGGAGGGGGGAGAGGACGATGTATTAATGGATGGGAATATCAAAAGTAAAATGTACTTTTACAAAATAAAAATGTTTTACATACACAACTATTACAATGTTAGGAATATAATACAAGACTGCAGATATACCTATAACAAGAAAAATACTGCCTACTTCCTAGAAAAACTATGGTCTGTATACAATAAGAATACACAGAAAGGTTACTTAGCTCGGCTTATAGAAACTTCACCTTCTCCTTGGCAATGAGGACCCTTTGACTATTGCAGGAAATTGGGGCAAAAAGCATCTTGAGGTTCTGGCAAAGACATTCTTGGTGCCAAGTCTTAATAGAGTCCTGCGCTCAAACCCCTCTTCACTTTTATTTGGAAAGATTTGCTTTAAGAAGAAAATCCCACCTGGGCATATCGTTCTCTGCCCCATTACACTGATGTCAAAAATAGCAAAAGCTCAAACCAGATATTTATAGTGTCAGAAACCATGAATCAGACGAGACAGAAGTACAGTTAAATTACATGTGTTTAATAATAAAAGTAAATAGAACAAACATAGTCAAAACATAGCCAAAGTTCGGTAACCGGAATGGATAGTCAGACAAGCCAGGAAGCCAGGAATCAGCGTAATGGAATAGCAAGTAGAATCTGGAGCAAGAAGGAACATCAGCCAAGTAAGTCTTTAACAGGAACACAGGAGAAAGTTTCTGTTATGTTGACCAGGTGAAGGCAGAGATCATCTGGGCTGGACGGCTTAAGTAAGCAGGACTGACATGCAGGAAATCATCAACAGGTGAGTCACTGTGGAGAGATAGGAGCTGGCAATTAACCAACAGCTGAGCAGCCAGCTCAGAGAAGAAAGGGCTAAGCCCATCCCTGACAGTACCCTCCTCCTCAATGACCCCTCCTTCTAGGAGGACCACCGGGCTTGAGAGGAAAACATCTATGGAAATCACAGAGGAGGACAGGGGCATGTATGCCCGGGGATGAGACCCAAGAGTGTTCCTTTGAACCGTACTTCTTCCAATTCACCAGGTAGTGTACATGCCCACAGAACCTATGGGAGTCAACAATGGACTGTACTTGATTTCTTATGGTTCTCAACCTGTACAGGGTGAGGATGTGGCACCAAGGTGGTAAAGCGGTTGCAGACCAAAGGTTTTAAAAAGGAGACATGGAATACATTTGAGATACGCATATTAGAAAGAAGGTCTAAAGCGTAAGCCACTGGATTAATCCTGTGGAGAATACGTAAAAGCCCAAAAAACCGAGGTGCAAACTTCAGAGAGGGAACACAGAGTCGGAGGTTGCAAGATGACAGCCAGACCCTGTCCCCAACCTGGTAGGAAGGCGCAGGCAGGTGTCTGTGGGCAGCATGGCATCTGCACCTATCACTGGCATGTAGCAAAGCCTCCTGGACTTGTGCCCAAGTGGAACGAAGACCATGGAGATGTTCCCCTAAAGTCAGGCAACATGGAAGGTTGGAAACCAGAGTTAGCCATAAATGGGGACAATCGGGAAGCAGAATTCAAGGCACAATTGTGAGCAAACTCCGCCCATGGTAAGAGGTCTGACCAGTTGTTATTATGGTCAGAAATATAGCAATGTATTAACGGCTTCAAGGACTGTTTGGCTCATTCTGCGGACCCATTAGACTGCGGGTGATACATAGAGGAGAAAGCAAGCTGAATTCCCAACTGGGAACCAGGACACAACCATGACACAACCAGGACACAAACTGACTACCAATGTCTGAGACGATCACCTTGGGTAGCCCATGTAAGCGAAAGATCTCCCGAGCAAAAATGGAAGCCAGTTCTTTAGATGTGGGCAACTTCTTAAGTGTCATACAGTGAGACATTTTTGAGAACCGGTTAACCACCATAAGGATAACTGTGTTATGGCAGTGAAAACACTGGGGAAGATTATAATTGCTGGTCTGTCAAGTCAACGACCACCACAAGATGGCACCAGGTCACAGAAGGAAGCTTAGGCCTACAGAAGGCCGCAAAGCCACGCTCTCAAATACCGGCTGGCGCAGCCCGGCGCGATTGGACAGCGGGGGAGGTGGGGGCACCCTCGCCTTGCGATCGCGTCGGGCCCAACCAGCCGGTAATTGAGGCAATTGCAGGCCTAAGCTTCCTTCTCCGGGCACCAGGTCGCTAATTCCAGTCGCAATTGTGACCAGGTGCCTAGATTTTGTCAAACCCTGTTGTACATTACATACTCCTGACACCTTCACCCTGTAACGGGGCTGTACCTTACATACTCCTGACACCTTCACTCTGTACCTGGGCTGTACATTACATACTCCTCACACCTGGACTCTGTACCTGGGCTGTACATTACATATTCCTTACCCCTTCACTCTTTACCTGGGCTGTACAATACATACTCCTCACACTTGGACTCTGTACCTGGGCTGTACATTATATACTCCTGACACCTTCACTCTGTACCTGTGCTGTATGTTACATACTCCTTGCATCTTCACTCTGCACACTGAGCTGTACATTACATACTCCTCACACCTTTACTCTTTACCTGGTCTGTACATTACATACTCCTCACACCTGGACTCTGTACACTGAGCTGTACATTACATACTCCTGACACCTTCACTCTGTACCTTACATACTCCTCACACCTTCACTCTGTACCAGGGCTGTATGTTACATACTCCTGACACCTTCACTCTGTGCCTGGGCTGTACATTGCATACTCCCGACACCTTCACTCTCTACCTGGGCTGTACATTATATACTCCTCACACCTTCACTCTGTACCTGGGCTGTCCATTACATACTCCTGACACCTTCACTCTGTACCTGGGCTGTACATTACATACTCCCGACACCTTCACTCTCTACCTGGGCTGTACATTATATACTCCTCACACCTTCACTCTGTACCTGGGCTATACATTACATACTCCTGACACCTTCACTCTGTACCTAAGCTGTACGTTACATACTCCTCACACCTGGACTCTGTACCTGGGCTGTACATTACATACTCCTCACACCTTCACTCTGTACCTGGGCTGTACATTACATACTCCCAACACCTTCATTCTGTACCTGGGCTGTACATTACATGCTCCCGACACCTTCACTCTCTACCTGGGCTGTACATTATATACTCCTCACACCTTCACTCTGTACCTGGGCTGTACATTACATACTCCTCACACCTTCACTCTGTACCTGGGCTTTACATTACATACTCCTGACACCTTCACTCTGTACCAGGGCTGTATGTAACATACTCCTCCGAGGATGAACTCTCAAACCACAAGTGATTGGATATACACCTCACTCCTCCTCACACATGGTGACATGTCTGCTCCCCTTCCATTGGGGGAATTCTCACCTTGGAGTCCGGACCTGAACTAATATAAATAATAATACGGGTCGGAGTATCTTGTTTCCCTTCACTGTTCTGTAATCCATCACTTCTTCTTTCCTGGGAGAAATTTGTGGGGCGCTCGGCGGGTGAACAGCCCCACAATGCACCGCACACTGCACAGTGCATTCCAATCCCGGATTAGACAAAGCTTTTCCCAATCAGGACACAGTGAATAGCTGGTTGTTAAGGATCGGCCCAGGAAGCAGCCGCTGTATCCTTAACAACGGATGAGTCATGAGCTGTCAACTGTCTTCCCGCTGACAGCTAAGCAAAAAAAAAATGCCAGCAATAGAAAAAGTAACAAAAAAATGGGGAGGGATCCCCCATTCCACACAGGCCCTTCGGATAAAGTATTAATTTTAAGGGTAACTCTACACAAAAAAAAAAAAAGCTTGGGGTCCCCCCAAAATCCATACCAGACCCTTAGGTTCAATTATGATGCTCGCTGCACCGCCAGACCCAGAAAAAAACAAAAACAAACACTCTGCATTTGTTGACAACTGACCACCAAATGCCTCCTCCTAAATAGGTAAGGGGCACGGTAACCGGGTGACATCACCCGATGACCCCGCCCCATTGTGATGTCACCGACCCGACATGCACCAGTCATTGGATTGGATTGGATTGGATTAAATACTTATAGAGCGCCAAATGCAAGTTGTGAAACTCGCGCCTAAGCGCTTACCAACAACCCATGCCTTTCTTTTCTCTTTTAGCTGTCAGCGGGAAATCTGGCCGACTCATCCATTGTTAAGGATGCGGCGACACCCAAACAGGCAAAGCTCGAGCTGAGCTTTTGCTCGGCCTGAATTGTTCGTCCAACTATGTGAAGGAGAACATGTAACAAACATAAAATCCTATTATCCCAATTTGGTGGGAAAAGTGGAAATCCCCTTTAAGAAACACCTTTCTAGATAGTGCTTTGGCTTATCACTGATACCATCAGTTTATTAACCCTGTAAGACGTGTTCATCAATGTCTGTGGAGATGGGGTCCTGGGGGTCTATGGTTTGGGGGGTCATTGTCTGGCTATGTGGATGTAAACCTGCTCTGTGTCTTCTCTAAAAACTCTCACTGTTCTCTTGTGAATTTTACACCAACAAGGCTGTCCTGGGTTTGTCCACACAGTTTTGGGGTGCTCAGACCTCATTATCATCACCCCTTCATAGAGGGTTCATATACTATTGGGGTGATGTGATGTCTGGTGACTAGTATCCGGCTACGTCCTTATCAAGATATCCAGAATCTCTGCCCTGTTACCAGAGTGACTGTCCTGTTATACTGACACTGCTGTACTGAAGATCTGATTGGGTTTGATATATAATATTATATTCTGTACAACTCTCTCATTGTACCCCATTATCTCCATTTAGGAGAAAGTCGGTCATGTTGGGGTCACTTCCTGTCATCCGGGGCGGTCTTTGTCCTCTACACCGGGCTCCTCATCTTTATGGTCAATGACCTGAGGAAGATGAAGAATGAGAAGAATCGGAGGGAGAGGAGGACGAGGAGAAGAGATCAGGTGGAGATGGAAATGGAACCAACTTACTATGATGACTGTGAATGAAACCTCTTGTGTGCCGGATCTGTAGATCTGCAAGGCTTTGCCCTCATCTTGTGAGAGACATTTATCTGACATTTTATATATATAGTTTTTCGCTGCTTCACCTCCTCCCGCCATATATTGATCATTTCTCTTTATAAATCTCATTAATAACTGTATGACTAGAAGACCCGCCAGGAACTTATGGGACTAATGGACCTTTTACCTTCTTTGGATATTAGAGGAATCCACACAAAGGTGTCCACCTAGGATAACATTCCTGAGAAGAAATGTTTAGCTTCTGGGCTGTAAATCTGCACCCTATTGGTCATTTCATGTATAATGTATTCTGTGTCCTCCCAGTCTGGGGTGGGATCTCATTATCTATGCTCAGGGCTTTTTTTCTGGTGTAACACCCCAGAGACAGAGAGGGAGCGGAGCGCTCTCTATATTGCTTATCACAGTGACTGTGGAGTGATCATGGCGGCCACATAATAATCTGACAAAGCTCGGGAGTCACATAGTTGTGGCTGAGCCTGATAGGAGAGCGGAGTGATATCTGCAGAGCGGATGCTCGTTTTGGCACCGGCTGCGGTGTGTGAGGAGAGACTGTTCTGACTGGCTGCTCAGCGCTCCCTCGGAGACACGTTGGTAGACATTGCTTTTTTAGTAAAGTGACAATGTTGCTGGATAGGGGTGTGTCTCTCTGTTAATGCTGCTTGGATGTGGGTCTGTACTGTGACTGGCTATTTGCTGGATATATGGGGGCTGTCTCTTTTCTGCATATATGGGGGGATGTCTCTTAGCTGGATATTTAGGGGCTGTCTCTTTTCTGCATATATAGGGGATTGTCTCTTAGCTGGATATATAGGGGGTTGTCTCTTCGCTGGATATATGGGGGTTGTCTCTTTGCTGGATATATGGGGATGGTCTCTTAGATGGATATATGGGGGGCTGTCTCTTTTCTGGATATATGGAGGGTTGTCTCCTAGCTGGATATATGGGGGTCTGTCTCTTTGTTGGATATATGGAAGGACTGTCTCTTAGCTATTTATCAATGGACTGTCTCCTACCTGGATGTATAAGGGTATTTCTTAGCTGTATATATGGTGGGTTGTTCCTTTGGATATATAGGGGTGTCTCTTAGCTGGATATAAGGAAGGCCTGTCTCTTTGAATATATGGGGATGTCTCATTTCTGGATTAAGCTGTCTCTTTGCTGAACATATGGAGACGTCTCTTTGCTGGATGGAAATGTCTCTTTGGATGGTGCCATCTCTTTGCTGCATTGGAAATGGTCTATTTATATCTATACAGCATGTTGGGCTTACTGGATGCTCATCAAGGCCAACCCAGGCCATGGACCCCTGACACATTTCCTTCCTGTAAAGACTTCCTTGATTGAGGCCACACCCCCTCTGAGGAAGTCCCTATGAACACGTTAGGGATCATCATGCTTTAAAGATATGAAGAACCCATTTTCAGGGGCCATGTTTGGCTCATCCTGATCTACCTGCTGGAGATCCTGACCACCATTTTCAGGCATACCGATGTATCAGAGATAAGAGATGAGGAGTAAGTGTCATGGAGGTCAGAGGTCAGCAGTCACTGTCCATAGTGGGGGGGAGGGGTGGTCTAGCCATGACTCTTTACAATGTGTGTATCTGATATAATAAAGAATGTTGTTGTGTATATACAAGCGTCTCATAATTCCATATCCTGTATAGAGGTGATATTAGTACATTCAGGTCATAGGAGTCCATGAGGGAGATTCTTCCATAAATTGGTGTTTCTCTTTCTGCTATTCACCACAAGGACTGCGACTGATAGGTCTAATGTGTGTTTTGTAACCCTAACCCTAATTTAACCCTAACCCTAATTTTAACCTCTAACCCGACAATTAACGATAACCCTAATTTTAACCCTAACCCTAATTTTAACCTTAACCCGACAATTAACTCTAACACTAATCTGACACCAAAACCTAAAACCTATCCCTAATTTTAACTTTAAACCTAACCTGACAATTAACCCTAACCCTAATTTTACCTCTAACCCTAACCCGACAATTAACCCTAACCTGACAATAAACCCTAACCTTAATTTTAACTCTAAAGGGAATTTAACCCTAACCCAACACTTAACCCTAACCCAACAATTAACCCTAACCTGACAATTAACCCTAAACCTAAACCTAATTTTAACTATAACCTGACAATTAACCCTAACCCTAATTTTAACTCTAATCCTAATTTTAACCCTAATCCGACACCTAACCCGATCCCTAATTTTAACTCTAATTTTAACCCTAACCCTAACCCGACAATTAACCCCTACCCTAATTTTAACCCTAAACCTAATTTTACCTCTAACCCTAACCCGACAATTAATCCTAACTCAACACTTAATCCTAACACTTATTTTAACCCTAACCCTAATTATAACTCTAACCCTAACCTGACTATTAAACCAAACCCTAATGTTAACCCTAATCCGACAATTAACCCTAACCTTAATTTTAACCCTAACTCAATAATTAACCTAACCTGACAATTTACCCTAATGCCAATTGTAACCCTAATTTTAACACTAACCCTAACCAGACATTTAAAACAATAACCCCAATTTTAACCCTAATCCTAATTTTAACTCTAACCCTAACCCGACAATTAACCCTAATTTTAACTTTAACCCTAATCTGACACCTAACCCTATCCCTAATTTTTAACCTAACCTGAAAATTAACCCTAACCCTAATTTTAACCCTAACCTGACAATTAACCCTAACCCTAATTTGAAGCCTAATTTTAACCCTAACCTGACAATTAACCCTAACCCTAATTATAACTATAACCCTATCTCAACAATTAAACCTTACCTGACAATTAACCCTAACCCTAAACCGACAAATAACCCTGAATTTTAACCCTAACCCTAATGTTAACTCTAATCCTAACCTGACTTTTAACCCTAACCCTAATTTTAACTCTAACCCTAACCTGACAACTAACCCTATCCCTAATTTTAACTCTAACCCTAATCTGACACCTAATCCTATACCTAATTTTAACCCTAACCTGACAATTAACCCTAACCCTTATTTTAACCCTAATCAGACAATTAACCCTAACCCTAATTTTAACCCTAACCCTAATAATTAACCCTAACCCTAATTTTAAATCTAACCCTAACCCGACAATTAACCCTAACCTGAAAACCCTAATTCTAACCCTAATTTAAACTCTAACCTGATGATTAACAGTAATCCTAATTTAACCCTAACCTGACAATTAACCCTAACCCTAATTTTAACTCTAACCCTAATTTAACCCTAACCCAACAATTAACCCTAACCTTAATTTTAACCCTAATTTTCACTCTAACCCTAACCCAACAATTAAAACTAACCCTAATTTTAACTCTAACAAGACAATTAACCCTAACCCTAATTTTAACATTAACCCTATTTTTAACCCTAACCCTAATCCGACACCTAACCCTATCCCTAATTTTAACTCTAACCCTAATTTTAACCTTAAGCCTAACCCAACAATTAACCCTAACCCTAATTTTAACCCTAAACCTAATTTTACCTCTAACCCTAACCCAACAATTATTCCTAACCCGACACTTAATCCTAACACTTATTTGAACGCTAACTCAATAATTAACCTAAGCTGACAATTTAACCTAACACCAATTTTAACCCGAGCAGACATTTAAAACAATAACCCTAATTGTAACCCTAACATGACAATTAACCCTAAACTAATTTTTACCCTAACTCTAATTTTAACTCTAACCCTAACCCAACAATCAATCCTAACCCTATTTTTAACCTTAACTTGACAATTAACCCAAATTTTAACTCTAACCCTAATCTGACACCTAACCCTATCCCTAATTTTAACCCTAACCTGACAATTAACCCTAAATCTAATTGTAACCCTAACCCTAATTTGAACCCTAACCTGACAATTAACCCTAACCCTAATTTGAACCCTAACCTGACAATTAACCCTAACACTAATTTTAACTCTAACCCTAATTTTAACCCTAACCCGACAATTAACCCTAATTCTAGCTCTAATTTTAACTCTAACCCGATGATTAACCCTAATCCTAATTTAACCCTAACCCTGATTTTACCTCTAACCCTAACCTGACGATTAACCCTAACCCTAATTTAACCCTAATCCTACTTTTAACAATAACCCTAGTTTTAACTCTAACCCTAACCCGACAATTAACCCTAACCCTAACACTAGATTAACCCTAACAATTAACCTTAACCTTAATTTTAACCCTAACCTTAATTTTAACCCTAACCCTAATTTTAACTTTAACCCAACAATTAACCCTAACCTTTATCTTAACTCTAACCCTAACCCGACAATCCTAACCTGACAATTAACCCTAACCCTAATTTTAACCCTAGCCCAACAATTAACCCTAACCCTAACACCAGATTAACCCCGCCTATTTTGGGCAGAATCATCACCCCTAGCGCCAAAGTCAAAAGCCTAGGGGTCATTTTTGACTCCTTTATGACAATGGACGCTCAAATAGGGTCAGTAGTCAGCGGATCTCACCATCTACTGCGCCTACTACGCAGACTCACTCCGTTCATCCCCAAAGAAGATTTAGCGGTCGTGGTGGGAGCAATTGTAAACTCCAGGCTGGATTATGCAAACGCCCTTTACCTCGGCCTCCCCAAGTACCAAATCGCTCGTCTGCAAGTCGTTCAGAATACTGCCGCCAGACTTGCGACTGGGAAAAAACCCTGGGAATCCATCTCACCTTCACTGAGAGCCCTTCATTGGCTGCCAGTTAAAGACAGAATTGCTTTTAAAGCTCTCTGTCTTACGCATAGATGTGTCTATGGGAATGCCCCCCTTTATTTATGCAAAATTATAAAAGCGCATAATCCCAATCGCGTTTTGCGATCCACGAATCAGAACCTGCTCCAGGTTCCGAAAGCCAACTTCAAGTCCAAAGGAGAAAGAAGAATCGCGATCCAAGGTCCCAGACTATGGAACGCTTTACCAACCAACATCCGGTTGGAGGAGAACCACCTAGCATTTAGGAAAAAGGTCAAGACTTTTCTCTTTTGATATCAAAGGAGACAGGAACAACAAGCGCCCAGAGGCGATTCAGTTCGCATGTGCCGCGCTATACAAGTTTTCATTCATTCATTCATTCATTCAACCCTGTGATGAGACCCTTGCTTGCTCGGTTCTGCTCTCCCGACACTCCTCTGCTTCTATTGGATCAGATTGTAGATGGCAACATCTGATGGTCCAGTCATCCAAGGTTCCGGGATCCGACCTACAGCTATGTGCCGATCACACCCATTAGACCAGGAAGGCTGTATGTATGTTCAAACAGGACTCATTTATTGAAAGTACACAGCACTCTTTTATACAGTTTACAAGCTTGTCATCAATCAAAGAACAATGAAATCTCCACCCCCTTTTCCACACACTGGGGCTTCCATACAGAGAGACATTTTGGCACCGATCCACCTAACATGACTTAATCACCAATTGTACCAGAATATGTTATCTAGCCAGCTTGGCTCCGCATAGAGAGGAGGTAATTACTACAATGAAGCAATCAGAACAATAAGTAACATGAGCCAATTATCTAATCATTTAGCCCGATGAGGTGACTTGGCATCCCGTCTGCAATTCCCCACTATACAATACACAACCTCTTAAGAGTAAACACAGGTCTAATTCACACACATAATAGAACATGGTATGTCTTTCACTCCACATCTTTAGACAGACGGACTGTCTCAACTGACAGAAGATATTTACATCTGATAAACAAAAGGCTTTAAACAGGCTTATCACATAGTGGACAATGAAATGTCTTTCACAAGCCGGCTCACTTAGTGTCTTAAAAGCAGGTGTCCTCGCATAGAATACAACAGCTTGTAATGTCTCAGTATATCCTGTAATACATGAATTATGATTTATTAGCCACTCTCTCCTGTGTAACAGATGTCAAGTAGAAACACTTTAGCATCTCCCCCTGGGAATAGTCCAACAGCCGCAGTGGGACCCAAATGGGTCCACTCGAGGATGTTGGAAAAGTAGTCACAGGACTGTCTGCCAGGATAAACCATCCGCCTTCCTGGTTTGAGGCCCTGTCCTCTCCAAAAGCCTCTGTCCCGGCTAGGTCTGGCACACAGCTCCCCTTTTGGCAGGAGACTAACACAGTAGGAGACACCACTTCCAGTCCCCATATGCCGGTATCCATAACGTACCCCAAATAAATTGTCCCAAACAGAGCATTACTCACCCAGCCAACCTCTGCCTCTCTCAGAGAACACGCCTGCCGCTGGGCAGAGGCCTGGACTGGCCCTTCTCCCTGGAGTCCTTTCAGCCGCTGGAGAGAAGACAGGATGACTTGACTCAGTTCCTCATGCTGTTGGGGATCTAGGCCAACTGTCCCCCATCCCTGGGGTATACAAGTGGAGACTGAAGTCCCACCCACTGGTGATAGGTGAAAATCCCCCGGTGCTTGCAAAGCAAAACCGACATCCTCCTGTCTCAGTGCCGCACCATTTTCTGGGGTTGTGTCAGTGGAGACTGAAGTCCCATCCACTACCACAGGAACCCCCTCTTTTGTTAGTTGAGAGCAGAGGCCCGGGGCACTTTGCTCTGTTGCCAGCTCTTCTGCTGGGTTGCTGTGAGTGAGGACCATACTCCCATCCACCGATATCCGCTCAAGCTGTATTTGTGTGCAGCAGCCAGTAGAATCCTGCCCTGCTACCAGTGATTCAGCTGGGAGTAAAAGCTTTACCCCCTCAGCTTGTTGCTGGGGAGAAGGGCCAACCGCCCTGGCTCCCTGGAGCTTCACAGTTGGTCCCGGTGCTGGGCAGAGATGGCTAGCACTCTGCCCTGTTGCCAGCTCTTCTGCTGGAGGCTTATCGGGTTGTTCTTCCTCAACAAAAAAGTCTATTAGATCCCCTGTCTCTACAACTGGTGTCTGGGGATAGTGGTTCACCATCTCCTGTCCATGTAACCCAGAAGATGCTATAGGTACTGAGCAGAGGTTAGCAGAGCTCAGCCCTGCGGTCAGCACTTCAGCTTTGGGAATGGCAATCTCCAGATTTTCCACTGCCAAATCATCAGACAGGATTTCAGCATTGTCAGTTGATATTTCCTCATAGTCCCAGGCAAAGGGAGCCCCATTCTGCTGCTGAGCGGAGTCTAGCAGCTGTTTGTACGCAAATTCCAGCTCCCATTCCTGAACGGCCAGGAATTCCAAATCTTCCTGGAACCAGTGCACTTCTGAGACATTCAGTCTTCGCTCTCTGTGCTCCATTATTTCCTCCAAACGCCACTCCCGATCGCTCCCAAAGTCGGGGTCCTCGGACATCCTCCAATACAACAATCCTAGGCCATCATAGTCAAAGCCTTCCATGGGGCTGTCATCCACTGACCACGGGCACTCTTGGACTACATTCCACCGGAGGGCTCTGTAGCTCTCGTCCAACCGCATCTCTGCCCGGATCAGCCTGCTTAACTCTGCTGTCAACTCCTGCTTCGGTTGTTCCCCCAATAACAGCATTCTTACTTCATACTGTGACCAGTACCTTACATGGATGGAGGAGAGAGCTTTTCCCTGGTGTCGCTGCTCACGGGCTAGCGCTTCTTTCCAGAGTTCGCAGCGGATTGAATCAGACCATCCAAGCAGGACCTCCTCTGATACTGGTCCTCTGTGCTGTATCTGCTTCTCTCCTTCTGAGATCCTCTTCCATGGTTACTGGTATCTGTACCTCTCCTCTTATTTCATTTGGTGCAGCTTGTCACTGATCGCAGTATTTCTGCTATTCTCAGCTCATGTTGCCGCTCTTGTTCACTCTGTTGGTGCTCTCGTTCTCTCTCATCCTGCAGCTGGATGTCTCTAATTATTCTGTATGATGGTCTCTGATGGGTTAGCACAATATAATGCCAACCATTGTCGAACTCGTTGCTGAAACAAGTCTCCAACTGAACGGGGTCCTGCATCACCATCCCTCTGATCCATCTCGGCTAGCTCAATGATCAGGTGGCCTTTGTCCCACCGGTCCCTCCATGGCTCTCAAGCAAGTCTTTTAGCATGGTTCTCCTGCAGGCTGCATAGCCGGTCATTCATGGTGGTGGTTTGGAGTTGTCCCAGTAACTGAAGAGCAAATCTCACCGCTGCCAACCAATGTGACGAGACCCTTGCTCGCTCGGTTCTCCTCTCCTGACACTCCTCTGCTTCTATTGGATCAGATTGTAGATGGCAACATCTGATGGTCCAGTCTTCCAAGGTTCCGGGATCCGACCTACAGCTATGTGCCGATCGGACCCATTAGAACACACACCAGGCAGGCTGTATGTATGTTCAAACAGGACTAATTTATTAAAAGTACAAAGCACACTTTTATACAGTTTACAAGCTTGTCA
Source organism: Rana kukunoris (assembly GCA_029574335.1). Lineage (NCBI taxonomy): Eukaryota > Metazoa > Chordata > Amphibia > Anura > Ranidae > Rana > Rana kukunoris. Next base: position 613,771,796 of record CM056050.1, on the reverse strand, counting down.
TCAACCAAAGAACAATGAAATCTCCACCCCCTTTTCCACACATTCCATACAGAGAGACATTTCAGCACCGATCCACATCACATGACTTAAATAACCAATTGTAACATAATACACTATCTAGCCAGCTTGGCTCAGCATAGAGAGGAGGTAATTACTACAATGAAGCAATCAGAACAATAAGTAACATGAGCCAATTATCTAATCATTTAGCCCGATGAGGTGACTAGCCACCTTCTCCTGTGTAACAGATGTCAAGTAGAAACACTTTAGTATCTCCAGGTCCATGACAAACCCCAACCCAACAATGAACTCTAACCTTAATTTTAACCCTAACCCTAATTTTAACTTTAACCCAACAATTAACCCTAATCTTAACTCTAACCCTAACCCGACAATTAATCCTAACCTGATAATTAACCCTTACCCTAATTTTAACCCTAACCCTAATTTTAACTCCAACCCTAATTTAACCCTAACCCAACAATTAACCCTAACCTTAATTTTAACCCTAACCCTAACTTTCACTCTAACCCTAACCCGACAATTAAAACTAACCCTAATTTTAACCCTAACCCGACAATTAACCCTAACCCAACAATTAACCCCAACCTGACAATTAACCCTAATCCTAACTCTAATTTTAACACTAAACCTAACCCTAATTTTAACTCTAACCTGACAATTAACCCTAACCCTAATTTTAACTCTAACCCTAATTTTAACCCTAACCCTAATCCGACACCTAACCCTATCCCTAATTTTAACCCTAATGTTAACCTTAACCCTAACCCGACAATTAACCCTAACCCTAATTTTAACCCTAAACCTAATTTTACCTCTAACCCTAACCCGACAATTAATCCTAACCCGACACTTAATCCTAACACTTATTTTAACCCTAACTCAATAATTAACCTAACCTGACAATATACCCTAACCCCAATTTTAACCCGACCAGACATTTAAAAAAATAACCCTTATTGTAACCCTAACATAACAATTAACCCTAAACTAATTTTAACCCTAACCCTAATTTTAACTCTAACCCTAACCTGACAATTAACCCTAACCCTATTTTTAACCTTAACCTGACAATTAACCCTATCCCTAATTTTAACTCTAACCCTAATCTGACACCTAACCCTATCCCGAATTTTAACCCTAACCTGACAATTAACCCTAACCCTAATTATAACTATAACCCTATCTCAACAATTAAACCTTACCTGACAACCCTAACTCTAAACTGACAATTAACCCAAAATTTTAATCCTAACCCTAATTGTAACTCTAATCCTAACCTGACAATTAACCCAGACCCTAATTTTAACTCTAACCCTAATCTGACACCTAACCCTATCCCTAATTTTAACCCTAACCCGACAATTAACCCTAACCCTAATTTTAACCCTAACCCTAATTTTAACTCTAACCCTAACCCAACAATTACCCTAACCCTAATTTTAACTCTAACCCTAACCCGACAATTAACCCTAATTCTAATCCTAATTTTACTCTAACCTGATGATTAACCCTAATCCTAATTTCATCCTAACCCTAATTTTACCTCTAACTCTAACCTGATGATTAACTCTAATCCTAATTTAATCCTAATTTTAACCCTAACCCTAGTTTTAACTCTAACCCTAACCCAACAATTAACCCTAACCCTAAAACTAGATTAACCCCAACCATTAACCCTAAACTTAATTTTAACCCTAACCCTAATTTTAACTTTAACCCAACAATTAACCCTAACCCTAATCTTAACTCTTACCCTAATTCTAACTCCAACCCTAATTTTAACTCTAACCTTATCTCAACAATTAAACCTAACCCAACAATTAACCCTAACCCTAATTTTAACTCTAATCCTAATCTGACACCTAACCCTAACCCTAATTTTAACCCTAACCCTAATTTTAACTCTAATCCTAATCTGACACCTAACCCTAACCCTAATTTTAACCCTAACCCTAATTTTAACCCTAATGTTAACCTACAATTAAACCTAACCCTAATTTTAACTCTAACCCTAATCTGACACCTAACCCTAACACTAATTTTAACCCTAACCTGACAATTAACCCTAACCCTAATTTTAACCCTAACTAGACAAATAACCCTAACCAGACAATTAACCCTAACCCTTAACCTAATTTTACCGCTAACCTTAACCTGACGATTAACCCTAACCCTAATTTTAACCCTAACCCTAATTTTAACCCTAACCCTAATTTTAACTCTAACCCAACAATTAAACCTAATTCTAATCTTAGCCCTAACCAGACAATTAGCCATAACCCTAATTTGAACCCTAATTTTAACTCCTACCCTAATTTTAACTCCAACCCTATCTCAACAATTAAACCTAACCCAACAATTAACCCTAACCCTAATTTTAACCCTAACCCGACAATTAACCCTATACCCTAATTTTAACCCTAACCCTAATTTTAACTCTAACCCTAACCTGACAATTAACCCTAACCCTAATTTTAACCCTAACCCTAATTTTTAACTCTAAGTCTAATCTGACAATTAACCATAACCCTAATTTTAGCTCTAACCCTAATCCGACACCTAACCCTATTTCAAATTTTACCCCTAAACCTAACCCTAATTGTAACCCTAACCCGACAATTAACCCTAACCCTAATTTTAAACCCTAATTTTAACTCTAACCCTAACCTGAAAATTAACCCTAACCCTATTTTTAACCCTAACCCTAATTTTAAATATAACCCTAACCCTCATTTTAACCATAACCCGACAATTAACCCTAACCCTAACCCTAGTTTTAACCCTAACCCTAATCCAACAACTAACCCTAACCCTAATTTTTACCCTAATCCAACATTTAATCCTAACCCTAATTTTGACCCTACTCAAATTTTAACTCTAATCCTAACCCAACAATTAAACCTAACCCTAATTGTAACCCTAACCCGACAAATAACCCTAACACTAATTTTAACCCAAATTTTAACTCTAATCCTAACCTGACAATTAATCCTAACCCTAATTTTAACCCTAACCCTAATTTTAACACTAACCCTAATTTTACCTCTAACCCTAACCTGACAATTAACCCAAACCAATTTTAACCCTAACCCAACAATTAAAACTAACCCTAACTCAACAATTAAATCTAACCCTAATTTTAACCCTCACCCTAATTTTAACCGTAACCTGACAATTATCCCTAACCCTAATTTTAATCCTAATCTGACACCTAACCCTAATTTTAAAATGAAAAAGGTGATAAGCGCTCTGAACTGGAGTTCAAATGACTACGGAGGTGAGTGTCCACACAAATATCACAATTATAATGAATAGACATTATATAACAATGGTGAATTAATAAATGTCAATAGTGAATCAATGAATGGCTGAACCATAAAAAGTGATAAAAAGTTCTTATAATGAATAAATGTCCTCATGAAAGACGGTGAAATTAAAGTGATGGATCAGTGCTGAAACTTCCTTGGACTTCTGGAGGAGTGATAAATCTCAATGTGATAGTGGGAATCCTTAACCAGTCTCCCAAACCTCTCATCTGAAGATTGCTGAAGCATGCGTGTAGCATGAGTATGAGCGTGTCCTGGGGGATGCTGCTATGCCTTTCACGTGTCCTCTCCTTTACATCTATTCCATTCACTGATCCATTACTTTAATTTCATGAGGACATTTATTCATTATAAGAACTTTTTATCACTTTTTATGGTTCAGACATTCATTGATTCACTATTGACATTTATTAATTCATCATTGTTATTTTTTTTTTTTGTATAATCAAGTTTATTGCTATTTCAACACACAACACATATAAGACATGTTCAACAGCAGTGATGTAGGCAAGGCCAACTTAGACCACGCAGGGTCACATAAGCATCAGAACCCCAAAGGGAACCGTTGAACGTATAAAAACATAAACAAACAAACAATGCATTATCAGCGAGCATCCAGCCCCCAACCAGGGGCTCTCAGCTCGGGAATAGCAGGTCTTAGTGGGCGATGCAAAGGGTATCAGTCGTGAGGCCGCAGGCAACACATACAGCATTTAGGGTCGTCTGCCGACAGCCTCACCGTCCGGAGACGGATCAAGAGACCGTCCCCAGAGGCCCCGAGTCATGGGGGGTCCACAGTCCACGGGCGAGGCAGGAGGGGGGGCACCGTGGCCTCCAGCAAACCGACTCCCGCTCACGCCCGTAAACCCAGGGCCCCAATTGCAGCAGTCAGGGCCTTCACACAAAACCACCGGTGTCCCCGCCTGGGCTGGGGACAGGTTCGTGCGCCCTGAGGTTCTGCATTGCCATGTCGACCCCCAGTCACTCGTTAGAGCCACCGGTCTGCTTCTGTAGTACCAATGTAACATAGAACATGGGATTGGGGGGGGGAGAGAGGGAGAGAAGAACAGAGATGAAGGGTAGGAAAAGAAGGAAGAGGTGGTAGGTAGACAGAAAGAGTCCAGGTGTACCTGTGATCCAATAGGGAGTTGAGCGGTTCTCCACGCCTATCATTGCAGGCCAAGTCCAGGTCAATCACGGGTTTTGATCCATACATATAGCCAGCAACAGGGAAATGATGTTATCTTCTAGGCGTCCCTTAGCCTGCGGGTCCTAAGGGATGGGTCTGACAGCTCCAGTAAGGCTATGTCTAAACTGGACGGGACAAAGGAAGTGTCTGAGGTATAGTCCGACCAGGGCGTCCAAGTGCTATGGAACTGGTCTCTAGTGTCGTGGCAGGTCGCTCTCCAGTCCTCCGCTTCCCTAACCGCATTCACCCCGCTGATCCACTCCTCCCGAGTAGGAATTCTAGCTGTTTTCCAGTGGAGCGGGAGTAAGCGCCTGGCTGCGTTAAGCAGGTGAGGCAGCACATTTGTCTTATAGTGTCGGAGGGGGATCCGGGGTACATGCAGCAGGAAATGCAGCGGGGAGAGAGGAACCTCAAGCCCAGTCACTATCTTAATTTGGCATCCTATGTCCTCCCAGAAGGGTTTAATTAGGGGACAGTCCCACCAAATGTGTGCAAGTGTTCCCCTGTGTCCGCAGCCGCGCCAACATAGCGCGGACGCAGAGGGATAGATTTGGGCCAGGTCTGCAGGGACTCTATACCAACGGGATAACATTTTGAAATTAGTTTCCTGCGTCCTGGAATCAATAGAGGACGAGTGAGTTAGGTGGTACAGGTGAGCCAGTTGTGTGTCAGTAAACATCGTCCCTAAGTCAGTTTCCCATCGTCTGACATAAGCGGGTTTAGGTTGGTTTAGGTTAAGTTCATGCGCGAGCCCTGTCGACCTACTGGAAGAGCTTCATAATTTAAGAGTCTACCATTTTTCATGAGTTTTCCACAGCTAGCGTTAGCATCATCAACCCAGGACTTGAAAAACGTCATTTTCTCCCCCGGGGGGAACCAGAGGAAACCACCCAGGGGGGCTAGCGGAGACACAGGGGGGGCCAAGTTGAGTTCAGCATTGGCTTTGTCCCAAACCGACAGCACATGGGATGTCAGAGGGGAAGTCGTATCAGACAGCCCCCTGTGTTCCCGCGACAGCCAAGGTGCATAGGACAAGTTCCTACCCGCTAGGCTCTTCTCCAAGGGCACCCAGAGTTTTGAGTGTGTATGGAAACGCCAGTTGAGAATCCTCTGTAAAGCTATTGCGCGGTAGTATTGTTTGATGTCCGGGACCCCTAAGCCCCCTTTACTCTTCGGGCGGCGTAGTACCCTTAGGGCAATTCTAGGTTTACGCGCCTTCCAGATGAAAGCGGACATCATGCTGGAGAGACGGTCAAAAAATAATTTGGGCAGGGGTATCGGGAGCATTTGTAGGTAGAATAGTATGCGTGGGAGGACAGTCATTTTTATGATGTTCACCCGACCTAGCCATGTGAAAGCTGAACGAGTCCAGTGCAAAAGGTTGTTTTTAACTGCGGTTAGTAATGGGGTGTAATTCGCAGTGTAAAGGGCGTCAAACCTGTCAGTGAGTTGTATTCCTAGATAACGTAGGGACGACTTGGACCAGGTAAAGGGGAAGGAGGCCTGGAGACCAGCGGCCACACGGGCGGGGAGGCAAATGGGAAGAATCTCCGATTTCGTTAAATTAATTTTAAAGTTGGACAGGGATCCGAAGAGTCTAAGCTCTTTCATCAGGTTGGGCAGCGATATCAATGGTTGTGAGAGGTGGAAGAGGACATCATCGGCATATGCCGAGAGCTTGTGTTCTGTATCTCCAACCCTCAAGCCTGTGATATCCGGGTTGTCTCGCACAGTTCGGAGCAGGGGCTCCAGAACTAGGGCGAACAGGAGGGGCGACAGGGGGCAGCCCTGTCGCGTGCCATTCCGGATGGGGAACCTAGGGGAGAGAGTTCCGTTTACTTTGACCTGAGCGCAGGGAGAAGAATATAGGGCCAGGATTGACGCCAGCATCCTCGGGCCTAAGCCGATCGATCTCAGTACCTCCGTCATATATGACCAATCTACGCGATCGAAGGCCTTTTCAGCGTCTGTTGAGAGGATAATGTAAGGTGGGGGGTTCGGGCTAGTGCGGGCCCAGTGAATGAGTTGGACGGCTCCAAGGGAATTATCCCTGGCTTCCCTACCCACTATGAAGCCCGTCTGGTCTGGGTGCACAATCGAGGGCAGTAAGTGTTTGAGTCTATTTGCTAAGATTTTTGCCAAAAGCTTCACGTCCAAGTTGAGAAGGGAGATGGGGCGATAGCTCTGGGGAACCGTGGGATCCTTACCCTCTTTAGGGATCACAGTGATGTGAGCTAGCAAGGCTTCTGGGTGGAGTTTCCCGCCGGTCGCAAGAGAGTTAAAATGTTTGCACATGGGGGTCGCCAAAAGGGAGAGGAAAGTCTTGTAATATGCCTTAGTAAACCCGTCGGGGCCAGGGCTCTTCCCGTTAGGCAAGGCCTCAACCGTGTCCCTGAGCTCAGTGGCAGTGATCGGTGACTCCATCTCCAGGGATTGGTCAGCTGTGAGGGGAGGTAGGCCCGCTGCCTCAAGGTAGTCACGGATCGCCCGCTGTCTATCCTCTTGCGCAGTAGCAGGGAGGTCAGAATTCAGATTATAAAGGTCGGCATAGTAGTCTCTAAACCCCGCAGCTATCTTAGAGGAGTGGACCATCAGGTCTCCCGAGGGGGAACGCAGTTTATGAATGTGGGAGAGGGCGTGTTGTTTGCGGAGGGCGCGTGCAAGCATCCTCCCGCATTTGTTTCCGTGTTCATAGAACTTGTGGGACATATAATGGAATTGCTTACGGGCCTGGCGGTCCAACAAGCGTAAGAACAGCTCTCGCAACTCCGTTAGTTCCTTTAGTGCCTCAGGGTTCCCGGTCGCCTTGTGTCGCAGCCCAGCCTTCCCCAGGGCGGTGTGCACCCTAAGAAAGTCTGCCCTGCGTTCACGCTTAAGCCTAGCACCTTGGGATATCAGTTCCCCTCGAACCACCGCCTTATGGGCCTCCCAAATCAGGCCGTCCTCCATGCCCCCAACTGAGTTTTCGGCAAAATAATGAGACAACGTGTCCGACACCTCCTTCACCACCGCTGGGTCATCTAATAGATTGTCATTCAACCTCCACGTCCAGGCCCTATGCGTGCCTGACGGTAGGTCGAGAGCAATCGTGACCGGGGCGTGATCCGAAATGGAGATGTTGCCAATGGTTGCAGTCCGGAGGAGGTCTAGGGTTGCAAGGTCCACATACAGGTGGTCTATGCGGGTATAGACATTGTGTACCTTGGAGTAGTAGCTAAAATCCCGATCTGTGGGGTGTAGCGTCCTCCAGCAGTCTACGAGGAGGTGGGACTGAAACGTCTTGCGGAAGTGTTTGAGGAAAGCATATGAGTGCGGGGATCTAGCATGGGAAGTGTCGAGTAAAGGGTCAGGGCTGACATTAAAGTCACCTCCCAGAATCAGAAGGCCTTCTCTAAAGTCCATCAGTCGGTCAAGGGTGGAGTCAATGAAAGTGAGCTGGTCTGTGTTCGGGGCGTAGATCGTTGCGAATGTATACGTCTGGCCAGCAATACTACCTTTAAGGAACACATACCTACCTCGGGGGTCTATCTCATGGCTGGAGGGTTGGAAAGGGCAGGATTTGTGTATGGCGATTGCCGTCCCCCTAGATTTAGGTGTCGGGGAGTTGCTGAGAAACCACTGGTTAAAGAGGTGGGTGGGTAGTTTAGGGAGGGACTGGGGCGTGAAATGGGTTTCTTGGAGGAAAAGCACCTGTGTTTTTAGCCGCTTTAGCTCCCACCACAATTTACTACGCTTGTGGGGGGAGCAAAGCCCCCTGACATTGTATGAGCTTACCTGAAGCGTGGCCATAGGGAGACTGGAGATGGACGGGATCTGCGAATCAGTGGCGTGCTCGGCGTGGGTGACCAGACAATAAGGCTCACCTGGACGGAGATTGAGAAGAAGAGCGAGGGCAGAGAAAGAAGAAGGAAACGGAGAGGGGGAGAGAAAAAGACACATGAGACAATTAGGCAATACAGTTCAAGTAATACAACTAGGCCGAAGCCAACATACTTTAAACAACATCTAAGGGCCGCGCCCAAGGCCCCGTCCCCTATATGGGGGGGGTCTTGAGCCTCAGCCCGCGATCCCGGCCGGGATCGTCAACCCCTAAAGGGTGGCCTACTGGGGGTTCGTGGGCCAGCATGGGGAAGAGGCAGGAAGGCTCCCAGCCCCGTCCACCGCTCCTAACGTGGTGCGATGGAAGAGGGAGAGCATAGGGGTCCCCAGTCGGGGGGGGACCAGTTCGTGGGCATTAAGGCATGTAAAGTCAATTCCAGCCGCCACTGCCAGTTCTGCGGTAGGGACGGACTCTCACAGTGTTCATTGATGAAGAAGAAAAACAGTCAAATCAGACGAATCAGACAGCTGGTTGCATGAGAGAGAGTCGGGGCTAGTGCAGCTTCAATGGAGTAGCACGGGAGAGTCAGGGCTCCACAAACAGGGAAGCAACATAGTGAGTGGTATCAGCGTAGAGTTACAGGGTTGTCAGCCTCCTATAGGGCCTGGTCCTCCGTGGGCTCAGCAGCGCGGCGTCCACGATCTCGTCTGCGATTTTTGCGAGTGGATGATTGCCACGGTTGGGACTGCGGTAGTCGCGGTGTGGGAAGGTCAGGCGAACCCCTCCAATCTGGAAAGTCTACTGGGTCCAGGTCCAGGGAGGACAGGAAGTTCGGGAGGTCATCCTTAGTGCGGAGCGTTACAGTCCTGCCGTTTTTAGTAACTTGGAGGTAAAAGGGGAACCCCCAGCGGTATGTCAAGCCTGCATCCTGAACAGCCGTCAGCAGGGGGCGAAGTGCTCTACGCTGCATGAGAGTGCGTCTAGAAATGTCCTGGTAGAAGGCCAGACGCGCACCATCAAACTCAAAAAAGGGTTTCCCACGCATCTTGTGCATGATGCGGTCTTTAAGAGTGTACTTGTGTAACTTGCAAATGACATCTCTGGGGTTGTTCACGTCTTGGGAGGGGGGTTTTAGGGCCCTGTGTGCTCGGTCTATCTCAATAGTAGCTGTCGCCGGTAGCCCCAATATTTCCTTAAACACTCCTTCTAGTGTAGGGATAATATCTCTTGCCCCTGTAGCTTCAGGTAGGCCGCGGACCCTAATATTGGCCCTGCGGCTGCGGTTCTCCATGTCATCCAACTGGCAAAGCAAGGCCTCAATCTGCAGGTCCTGTGTAGCACATTTGTCCTGGAGCTGTGAAATAACAGGGAGGGCCTCCTCAAACCTGTGTTCTAGGGACTCCATCCTCCCTCCCAGGTGTGCAGTGTCAGTTTTAAGCTGGGCTATGTCCTCTTTCAGGGCCTTCTCTACCCTGTCTGCAAAGCGCTCTAGGTCAGCTTTGGTGGGGAGGGACCAAATATGGCGCCTGATGTCCATGTCTTCTAGGGGGTCTGGCGTTGCCTGATCTCCTTCCCTCAGCACTGGGGAGCCGGGGGAGGCCGGGGGCAGAGAGTCACTCACCGACCTTGGGGATGAAGCAGGGGATTCCTCCAGCGTCTGTGACCGGGTGGCCTGGGTGGCCTTTGGCGTTTTTTGGGCCTTCGCGATCGGCGCCATCTTTGGGGCCTCGCGGCCGCGGGTGCTGCTCCCTGCATAGAAATTCAGCTGTCCTTGTCTGGTTCGGTCGGTCCGTGGCGGCTGGGAGGTGGAGCGGTTCCTCTGGGACATCGTGGGCGCTGGATGGGGTAAGATTCTCCCCCTTAGCTGCGATGCGGTGCTGCGGTGGAGCGGAGCTGAGGAGACACACGTCTTCACTCCTCCATAGCTAGGACACGCCCCCCCCATCATTGTTATTTAATGTCTATTTTTTTGTTTACCTTTTTTCAAAAGGTAATTATTTTTTTCATTTAAGTCTAAATATGAGATGTGACGTCTTTTTGACCCCCCAGATATCATATTTAAGAGGACCTGTCATGCTTTTTTCTATTACAAGGGATGTTTACATTCACAGTAATAGGAATAAAAGTGATCATTTTGTATTTATTTTTTTATTTCAGCGTTAAAAATTGTAAAATAAATAAAAATAAATTCTAAAAATGTTTTTTTTTTTAAAGCGCCCTATCCCGACGAGCTTACGCGCAGAAGCAAATGCATACGTGAGTAGCGCCCGCATATGAAAACGGTGTTCAAACCACACAAGTGAGGTATCGCCGCGATCGTTAGAGCGAGAGCAATAATTCTAGCCCTAGACCTCCTCTGTATCTCAAAAAATGCAACCTATAGAATTTTTTAAACGTCGCCTATCAAGATTTTTAAGGGTAAAAGTTTGACGCCATGCCACGAGCGGGCGCAATTTTTAAGCGTGACATGTTGGGTATCATTTTACTCGTTGTAACATTATCTTTCAAATTTATTGTTGTCTTATTTTTTAATTTAAAACAGTGTTTTTTTTCCAAAAAAAGTACGCTTGTAAGACCGCTGCGCAAATACGGTGTGACAAAAAGTATTAAAATGATTGCCATTTTATTCTCTAGAGTGTTAGAAAACATATATATAATGTTTGGGGGTTTTAAGTAATTTTATAGCAAAAAAAACCACTGAATCTGAAAAACAGGCTCGGGGCTTAAAGTCGATGTAAACCCCCCATTTTTTTTTTATGTCGCAATGTAGAGTATACGATTTCCTATCATCTGTGCCCAGTCTTGCCACACAGAGTTAATCCAGCGTTGAGTAATCCTCTTTTAATGTTCAGTGCAAATTAACAGAATTCCAGATAAAAACCTGCCAAATTATAAAGTCTGTTTCTCTGTTTTTGCTTTCAGTGACAGGTTATTTACATATCTAGCTTGGACATGATTATCATAACATGAGGTGATACAAAGTTCATTGTATATTACCAGGATGTGTTATGTGGGGGAGGGGTGGATTTCTCACTTTTTATGCCTCATGTAATGATAAACATAACATAACATCTGATAAACATCTCCAAGCTAGTTATGTAAATAACCTCTGACTCAAAGCAAGAAGAGAGAAAACTGACTTTTTATTTAGACAGGCTTTTATCTGGAAGGCTGTTCATTTTCACTGAACATTAAAAGAGGATTTCTCAGATCTGGATTAACTCTGTGTGGCAAGACTGGGCACAGATAATAGGAAATCTTATATTTTACATTGTAACATAACAAAAATTGGGTTTACATCCACTCTAAGTGGTTAAACCAGTGCAATAGCTAAGAGTGCCTGCATACGTAACTAAATATTACAATGTATACATATAGGGCCAGATTCACGTATCTGGGCGTAAAACTGAAGCGGCGTATCGTATGTCATTTACGTTACACCGCCGCATGTTTTACAGGCAAGTGCTTTATTCACAAAGAACTTGCCTGAAAAGTTGCGGCAGCGTAGCGTAAATCCCCCGGCGCAAGCCCACATAATTCAAATGAGCTGGGTAGGGGGCGTAGAGAATTTAAATTAGGCGCGTTCCCACGCCGAACGTACTGCGCATGCGCCGTCCCTAAAATTTCCCGACGTGCATTACGCTAAATGGCGTCGCAAGGACGTCATTGGTTTCGACGTGATCGTAAATGGCGTCCAGCCCCATTCATGGACGAGTTACGCAAACAATGTAAAAATGTCAAATTTCAAAACGACAGCCATACTTAACATAGGATGCGCCTGCTTTTTGGTGCTTTATCTTTATGCCGGGAAACCCCTTACGGAAACGGCGCAAAGTCACTGCGTCGGGTGGTCGTACGTTCGGGGATTGGCGTATCTCGCTGATTTACATATTCTTGGTGTAAATCAGCGGGAACGCCCCTAGCGGCCATTTTAAAATTGCAGTTCCGATACGACGGTGAAATACAATTACGCCGCTCGTATCTGAACTCAATCCCGGCGTATCTTGTTTTCTGAATACAGAAAACAGATACGTCGGCGTAGGTTAGAAGTTACGCGGCTTATCTAGAGATAAGCCGCATAACTTCTACCTGAATCTGGCCCACAGAATGCAAAGTGAATCAACTGCCACTTGGCAGAAATAAATCAAACTTAAATGTGAATATCACATACTGTAAACATGACTAGTGAATCAGGTGCAAAAGTCCACAAAAGTTCATATCAATGGATATTCTTGTAAGGTGCAACAGTCCTTAGTATCAAGATCATCAACAAATTACAGGGTGTCTCCGCTGTGTTCTGGTGCTCCCCCACCAGGTCCCCACTCACCAGATCCACTAACCCCTACAGGGGTGGGGTGCATGTAGTAATCACTGGGGTGTGGATCCAAGAGGTAGGGTGTGGTAGTTTACAGATCCCGGTTCATCCGGGGGAAAAAAGGACAAGCTCCCATAGTGTGGCAATTAGAAAAAATTGTTTTATTTGCACTATCCACCCGGTGCAATAAAAATATGAATTCAAAATATAACAGCACAATGAGCTAGTAATAAAATAAAAAAGGAATACGTATAAATAAGTATAAAGTAAGGAATGAACAGGGCACGTTATGCACAGCCGTGAGTGTATGCCGCTGGTAGCTATCACTGGCGTGCGTTCCACTGCCTCCCAAGCAGCTAACCAGAGGTAAGTGCGTGCGTGCATGTGTCCGCTTGACGTACGTTTTGTAATGTCGTTTTCAAAAGCGGTTGCACGCTATGGTTACCTGCATCTAAATAAAGGAAAAAACACTGTCCAGTGACCCTCCCCCTCCCGGTGAGAGAACCAATCACAGGTAATTGTCCATCTGCTGAAACTAACGTAGCGGCTGAGCCTCATATCCCGATTAATTGAATATGGGTGGGCAATATAAAGTAGCACAATTAGATGCAGGTAATCCTAATAATATGATGATTTCAGGAGACTCGCTAGTGTCCATATTTCACCAGTGGGTATATATACAAATACATAGACATTTCTATACATGGGTGATGATTACAAACATGAGCGATAATTAATAAACATGACAATGTATCCAAGGTGCTTTAATGTCTAATATATCATGTGTGATACAGGTGTGTAGGGTTTTGGTAATACAGAATGTATGGACGCATATATGTCCCTTTGTATACGGGGGGGGGCTATTTTTAGTACAGGGGTCTGGCCCAAACTAGAGGATAGATGTAAGAGAACCGTACATACCCCCCCGTTAGTTTGCGCAGTCCCACATCTATAGTAGGTGACTAGTAAAAAAGGGGGGATTCCTTGAAAGCATGAGAAAAATAAACATATTGCAATATATAGCTGCTTGTTGTATAACCACATATACCAGATGATAAGTACATGGGGTACAGGGGGTATCTGTTTAGACAGATATGTCTGCGAGGGACCACTCACCTCCGTAGTCTACAGTTCAGAGCGATTATCACCTTTTTCATTTAATGATATTTTGTGTATTGTGAACACTATTAGATATATCAGCCTTGAATGCCACTCTTTATATTTTAACATTGGTTTACTCACAGTAGCGCAGAAGACCACATTTGTATTTTCTAACCCTAATTTTAACCTTAACCCGACAATTAACCCTAACCCTAATTTTAACCCTAAACCTAACCCTATTTTTAAATCTAACCCTAACCCAACATTTAACCCTAATTTTAACCATATAACCTTAACCTGACAATTAACCCTAACCCAACCCTAATTTAACACTAAGGTCCCTTTCACACTTGTACAACTTCAAAGTCGCGCGATTTTAGCGCGATTTGCGGCCGCAATTTCAATGAATGCCTGTGTAAGTGGCATCAAAATCGGACCAAAGTAGTGCAGGGACTATACTTTGAAGTCGGCACTACTTAAAGTCTGGCCAGTATGAATGGTGTTCATTGAAAATCATGGGGAATGACTTGTCATACAATTGTGCAGTACAAAATCGTGAGACAAGTCGTATAAATGTGAAAGGGGCCTTAGGTCCCTTTCACACTTGTACGACTTCTAAGTCGCGCGATTTTACCGCGATTTTGCTGCGATTTGCGTCCGCGATTTCACCGTGATTTTGCCACGATTCGCTACCGCGATTTCAATGAATGCCTGTGTAAGTGGCATCAAAATCGGACCAAAGTAGTGCAGGGACTACTTTGAAGCCGGCACTACTTAAAGTCGTGCCAGTATGAAAGGTGTTCATTGAAAATCATGGAGAATGACTTGTCATACGATCGTATAAATGTGAAAGGGGCCTTAGCGCCCATGACCCACGGCTGGGTACTAGAACCAACTTATATATACGTTGATGTGCCCAGCCGTGCCATTCTGCTAACGTAAATGTACATTAGGCGGTCCTTAAGAAGTTAAGCCTAACCCTAACCCTAATTTTAACACTAACCCTAATTTGACACCTTACCCTAACCCTAATTATAACCCTAAACCTAACCCTAATTTTAACTCTTAACCCTAACCCGACAATTAACCATAACCCTAATTTTAACTCTAATTTTAACCCTAACCCGGTTATTAACCCTAACCTAACTGTAAACCAGAGTAGGGGTCGGTAATGGTACAAAATAAAGAACTCACCTGTTAATAGTGATCAGTGTATAATCCATAGACTTGTCTTCATGGCTTTGAGGTCGGTGTAAATGACCCAGAATTGCTCTCTCTGCCCCCCATTACCAATCAATGGATCCCCGAAATCTACGGTTTCTCCTCCGTTCCTCTTCAAGCAAAACTGCAGCAGTGATACTGATAGAGAGAAGGACATTGAAGCCGGGATATTCTAAGCAGCAAAACCCCCCCAGACTGATGTCACCTGACATTCTGTGATGTAAGCACTCATGTGTTCCAATTGCTCTTTTAAAAAATTCCAAATTTAAAAACGCAAAACACGGTAAAAATGTGGCAAGCACCGCAAAAAGCACCGCAAAAACGCTCAAAAGCAACATTCATAAGTGTGAATGGAGCCTCAGGAGACATGTATTATCTTCATTGTGTATATTATAATTGTAATTCATATATTCATGTGTTGTATGGAACTCTGTCCTCTCCGAGGATTTCTTATATACATATATATAGATATACCGTATATACTCGGGTATAAGGCTAGGGTTTCCATCTGCATGACTCACTGTGCCTCACTTTGACTCACTGTGTCCATGCCTTACTGTGTCCATGCCTCACTGTGCCCATGCCTCACTGTGTCCATGCCTCACTGTGTCAATGCCTCACTGTGCCAATGCCTCACTGTGCCAATGCCTCACTGTGCCCATGCCTCAATGTGCCCATGCCTCACTGTTACCATGCCTCACTGTGCCCATGCCTCACTGTGCCCATGCCTCAATGTGCCCATGCCTCAATGTGCCCATGCCTCACTGTTACCATGCCTCACTGTGCCCATGCCACGGTTCTCCCCAGCCATAGGTCCCTCAGACAACAATCTTTGTGCACTTATAAAGGAGAAATAGGGCTACATTTGAGCTAAGTTCTGGGTCCAGGAGACCTAAGACCGGCCGGTACCGAGTCCACAAATTCACCAGAGAAATGACCGTTTAACATGGGAGTCTATGGAAGGGGTGCCTGGGTTTGAAAAATCGGTGCTCCCCGCCCGTAGCTTCCCCGGACAACAAACCTTACACACTTGTAAAAGACGAGTGGGGCTACATGTGTGCCAAGTTTGGGGTCCAGGGGACCTTCTACTGCAATTAGATGTGTCTATAGTGGTGACACATTTTCCTCTGATCATGCACGCATGTGATTGTTATTTTCAATTCAACGAGATACCACTCATGATTGGTTGCTCTTTGATCATGTGACCACCACGGTTGAGTATTTACTTTCAATGTATTTCTTAGAGTGTCAGCTATGAGTAAGCACCGAGTATCAGTGGGAAGCATCAGCTGTGGATCCCGTTGTCGTTTTGCTGTGGATTGTACTGCATTCCAATTTTTTCAATAAAGGACATTAAAGGAATTTTCTTCCTGGAGTGCGGCGGTCCAAATATCTTTCCTGTTTTTTATCACTGATCGTTGTTCCCGATGAGAGGGATCAAGATCAGTGATAGGCAGAGATGTTGTATTTACACATAACATCTAACCGTTCTTCAGCTCTGTGACCCAATCGCGGGACACCAGTGGTGATCGGATCCACAGGTCCTGCAGGCGTGGTCACAGAGCTTGCGTCACAGCTTGCATATTACAGGGGATGTATATATATATATATGTCCATATGCACAGCCGTGACATTCTGTTGACATATATCTTTGTGCGCCAGTTAGGAACTGGTTATGGCGGACAGATTGGACACTTTTGATACATTTATGGGACCATTGACAATTATACAGCGAACAGTGCTATAAAAAAGCCCTGATTGCTGTATAAATTTCACTGGCAGGGAGGGTCAAGGAAATAACTGTGTTCTCTATGTGTGTTCTAACTGTGGGGGGAGGGGAATGACTGGAGAAAAATGACAGATTGTGGTTCCTAGCCAGTAGGAACTTACAATATGCCTCTCACACACACACATGTCCCTGTTCTTCCACCATCACGTGTGGCCAGCAGTCATCGCAAATGCAAGCCATGAGCATTGGAATCCCCACAGCACGTGCGCCTGCTATCCTGCTTAACGGAACTGTTGTACAGACACGACGGGTCACAGATCGTGCCAAATGGCCGCAGTATAATGATGGCGGCTGGTCGGCAAGTGGTTAAAAATTATGCAAAAATACGAAAGAAACTTGGACAGCAGCACTCCAAAAATGTTCCTCTAATTAAAATCGATCACAAAATGAACATGCCACAGCAAAAATTGGGACAAAAGCTGTTGTATTTTTACAAACTTTTCTTTCATTGATACATGTCCCCCAGGGCAGTACCCGGACCCCCATACCATTTGTATGCCCAATAACTTGCATCCAAGCCCTCAAAATGGGCATTTTTGATTTTTCCAGTTCGGGTCCCATAGACTTCAATGGATTTTGTTATTCGGCTTTGAATTTTCACAATGTGAGAAAGTTCTGGTGTGAACTGAACAGGGGGTCGTTCGGCCCATTTCTATTGGTGAACTTTATAAATGAATCTGATACAATAAAAAAAAAACAGATCGAGTTGTGTCATTGGATGATGGGTTCTGTTTAGGAATCCCGTTCATATAGATCTCCAGTGAGGGTGTATTTCTTTACAATGAATGTGGATGTTGGGAGTGTTTGTATGGAGAGGCGTGGTATAGAATATTCATGTCATTTATTATTTGTAATATATGGAGGCCACGCCCCCAACTCCTATTAATATTCTCCTATCCCAGAAATTAGACTTATGGGGTCCTCACATCTAGAATGAATAATACTCTGAGGACATTGGAGGGGGTGTGGGACCGGTGGGGGCTCTTCATCTCCTCTCTGTAGAATCGGTATCTGGCCTCTCCCAGATGTCATTCCTGGTTGGGTGTCACACTCTCTCCATTTCTTTTCTCTCCTCTTTTCTCCTTCTTTCTTTTTCAATGTTTCATAATGAGTCGGATTTTCTCATTCTTTGTCCTTGTTGTTTGTAGCCCTGAACACCAAGAAATCTTTACTCTTCTTCCTGGTGTATAGCCAGAACTCTACCGTTACATCACTGACCATACGGCATTGGCCTTGTGCCTGGAAGACTCTTCTTCACAACGGATTGCGTCCTCCTATGTCACCATTTTCCAGCAAACTGTAAATTTCTGCATTACTGAATGTTTTTTCCTTTGTAATAGAATTATCACTCAGAATGTTCCTCACAGGAGATGAGGGGATTTTATGTTGGACTTGAAGGGTCTCTCGTACTACATTCTACTTTATCATAAATTGTGAAAACTTTCTAATAAAAAGACATTGAAATAAAGAATTTATAACCTTCAATTATATTAGAATTGTGGAAGACATTGTACACTTTCAGATGTGTTTGTTGTAGAACTCGATATTAGTGAAGTTCTATTCTTTGTGATGTTTGTGTCAGGAGTCAACCGCAGGGAAGGCCAAATCTGCGTAGGGAACCGAGATCAGACTATTTACAGTGACACCGAAATCTGTCCAAACACCAACAAACATGAAGATATAAGGGAACCAAAAACCTAAACACATTGGGCTAGATTCATAGACGCGTAACTCCTGTCTAACTGGTGTTAGACAGGAGTACTTTCAAATTACGCGCGCCGTATCACTAGTTTGAATCCTTAAACCATGATACGGCGGCTTCGGGCTTCGATCGGAGAGGCCTACGTCTTCGTAAGCCTTCGGATCTACGCTGCAATATTTTTGCGTCGGCTGGGAGGAGTCCACGTCATTTTCAGCGTTGGGATATGCAAATGAGTTTTTACGGCGATCCACGAAGATATACGAGCGGCCTTCACAATCGCTTACGTCTTTTTTTCTACGTACTGTTAGACCAGCTATTTGCTGGTCTAACTGTGCGTAGCCCATGTTAAGTATGGCCGTTGTTCCCGCGTCAAATTAAATTTTTTAAATAGGAATAGGAATCTCCGTAAATAGGAATAGGAATCTCCGTAAACGACGCTACTCAAAAAAAAATGACGTAACGACGTGATTTCGCGCAATGCACAGCGGGAAATTTCTGAACGGAGCATGCGCAGTACGATCGCCGCGGGAACACGGCTATTTTAAATGCTTCATGCCCCCTACTCGCGTAGATGGCTTGCGCCGGGAGAAATACACTACGCCGCCGTCGTTTACTGGACAAATTCTACCAGGATTCCACGTAGAGCCAGGTAAAATACGGCGGCGTAGAGTATTTCTGATATTCTACGCAAATCTAATTGTATCTGAATCTGGCCCAAAGTATCTGACTAACAACCTAACATAGTAACAGAAAGCCCAAGTAGCAACCTAACTACAATATATACAAAATGGGGAACACAACAGTAAAACTAGAGGTGTGGGGAAGATAAAGAAAAGGTGAACCAAAACTGGGATCAGGAACAAGGGGGGGAACAAGGCAGCAGGGTTCAGGGTATAGGTATGTAGCACTACCCCCAAAGGAGCTTCTGGTTTGTTTTGGGTCTACGCTTTGGCTTTCAACCCCTAAAACTGCCTCGAACTCTCCCTTGGCACAACTGGTATCAGTGGGAATTGTGGACCCTAGTAACTATTAGGAAACACAAGACCTCGGTACACCATTCTAAATTATGTGAACAAATGATTACCTTGAGCTGTATTAATTCCGTAGGATGACAGAGAAACTGCACACACAGGTTCAGCTCATAGGTGTGCGCAGCCTATTGCATTAGGGTGTGCACCCCAAAGCTCAAACACACACTACCGATCGCTCACTGTGTTCCTTCAGAAAGGGAAGGGGTCATTAAATTACATATTTACTGGCCCCTTACCCCCATTCATCCTAAAACATCCTGCAGCATCAGCCCCCAGGAGAGGAGGGAAGCCAGCAGCAGTGCGGATGGAAGGGATACTAGGGCAGTAGGGGGAATCTATGCTACACAGGGTGATTAGGGTGTGCCTGGGCACACCTGGCACACCCTGTGTGCACGCCTATGGTTCAGCTTAACCAGTATAACTATTTACTTAGTAAGACAAAAGCAGAAGAAACAAAGGTGAACAGTAATGACCCCGCAGAGCCCTGCAAGAGTCAGAATTAGAGATAACAGTCAAATACAAATGTAATTATAATTACTTTGTGGACCTGTGTAAGTACACAGCAAAGGGACTCCTTCAGTAATATACCTACACTGAAGTATCCCTTTGCCAAGCCTCACCCAGCTCTCTCATATAACAGTACTGTACAGTCTACTAGAACCAATTACCCAGTTAAAGGGTATAAAGATGAATGTCAACAGGTTACTATACCTAACAGGCAGTCTTTAGATAATAGACCTCTCTAATATGGTTTGGCTGGTCAGACCAAATCTCAATACAAAATAACACAACAGTTGCTGCACTTCTGCGATGTCAACAAAAGTAATTTGTAATCCAAACAGGAAAAAAGGAGACTGGCGGAAAAGGCCGAATAGTATTATCACAGTAGTGAGGGTAAACAATCCACCCTCCTGCAATGCAGTTATTATGCTCAGGCAGGTGCTCATCTCACCCAATCAGATCAGGCCTTGTCCTTCCGGAACAATCCTTCTACAAACTCCCACACACCGTCCTTCAGGATGACAGTCTCCCCTTCTCCACAGGTCACAGTTGGACTGGGACACCATCTGATCACTCCATCAGGCATCCTCTCTCTGTCTCTGGGTGCTGTTCTGCCCGGGCGTGGATAGGCCTCAAACTCTCGCCTAGATTTCGGGAAGACCTCACACTGGTGTCCTCCTGGGTTGATGAGGCGGTCCTGAGAGAGCGCACCAAACATATCCTTTTCCTTAAATTACCTCCCCCAGCAGGCTGTGCGGGAAGCAAAGCACTCTGGGGTTGTACAGTTGCTCTCTGGGTATTGTAGTCTATGCAAAGACAATGGAAATGGAGTCTCTTTCTCCCTGTACTCAGTTTCCCAACATTCCTTAGTGTATCAGTGTGATAGTAAATAGAAGGTGGCTATAACCCAACTTGGCCACCGGAGGGAGCTGAGATCCTTCTGGATAAACAGATGGTAGTCTTTTAATCACACGAGCAAGGTGATACCTCGCTTCAGATACAAGACAAAATGCATGATCAGGAATGGGATAAACAGCAAGCAGTATCTGGCAGCAAGCAAAACACTGGAGCGAGGAGGGAAAAGTAGGGGAAAAACTAAATACCCTCCCAACAGCCAGCATCAGTCAGAAACTGATTACTGGAATCTACTGGCTGCTGGGAGTCACATCTTTCAGCACAGCAACACTTGTGAAAGCAACCTATGAAAGGGACATTTTAAATTTGAACTTCTTACATGCTTATTTGCACAATAGTCTGAACTTTCACTGGCTACATGCTTGCTATTTTGCACAATTTGTGTTTTTTTTGCACTTGCATTCTATGCACAGAATTTTCACTTTAGTATAAACACTTAGGCTTGGTTGCGCTGTGATATTCATACCTCTTTATTTTTTTGACCATTGCCAGAAGCAAGTCCAAACATTATTTATCACATATAGAAGCAGATTTGGAAGTGGACAATGGATCACCAGAGGCAGGTTTGGCAGCAGAGTGAACCCCATCAGTGAGTGGACGGAGGCTGGAGTCAGTGCATCAAGAGCCACCACACATAGATCCTGGACATGGGCTTCAAATGTCGTATTCCTCTTGCCAGCCCACTCCTGAACAACAAACAACATCAGAAGAGTCTTACCTGAGACCTGGTCTGATGCTCAGTGGTCCAAAGTCCTCTTTTCTGATGAGGGAAAATTTTGCAACTCATTTGGAAAGGAAGGAGATGGAGTATGGAGGAAAAAATGGGGGAAACCCAGGAGCCGGAGTATGGAGAAAGAATGGAGGAAACCAAGGACCCGGAGTATGGAGGAAGAATGGAGGAAACCAAGGAGCCGCAGTATGGAGGAAGAATGGAGGAAACCAAGGAGCCGGAGTATGGAGGAAGAATGGAGGAAACCAAAGAGCCGGAGTATGGAGGAAACCAAGGAGCCGGAATATGGAGGAAGAATGAAGGAAACCAAGGAGCCAGAGTATAGAGGAAGAATGGAGGAAACCAAGAAACCGGAGTCTGGAGGAAGAATGGAGGAAACCAAGGAGCCGGAGTATGGAGGAAGAATGGAGGAAACCAAGGAGCCGGAGTCTGGAGGAAGAATGGAGGAAACCAAGGAACCGGAGTCTGGAGGAAGAATGGAGGAAACCAAGGAGCCGGAGTATGGAGGAAGAATGGAGGAAACCAAGGAGTCGGAGTATGGAGGAAGAATGGAGGAAACCAAGGAGCCTGAGTATGGAGGAAGAATGGAGAGGCACACACTGCAAGATGCTTGAAGTCCAGTGTGAAGTTTCCACAGTCGGTGATGATTTGGGGAGCTGTGTCATCTGCTGGTGTTGGTCCTCTGTGCTTCATTAAATCCGGGGTCACCACAGCCGTCTACCAGGAGATTTTGGAGCACTTCGTGTTTCTTTCCGCAGACGAGCTCTATGGGGATGCTGACTTAATTTCCCAGCAGTACTTGGCACCTCCCCCACACTGCCAAAAGCACCAAAACCTGGTCACATGAGTGGGATTACTGTGCTTGATTGGCCAGCAAACTCATCAGACCTGAACCCCATAGAGAATCTGTGATAGAAAATCTATGGGGCATTGCCAAGAGAAAGATGAGACATGAGATCCAACAATGCAGAAGAGCTGAAGGAGGCTATTAAAGCATCCTGGTCTTCCATAACACCTCTGCAGTGCCACAGGCTGATCTCCTCCATGCCACACAGCATTGAGGGGCCCAAACCAAGTACTGAGGGGCCCAAAGTTCTGAGTACACATGCAATCCTTGTTTTATTGATTTAATTTCAGTTTTCTGAGATTGTGTGTTTGGAGTTTCCATGAGCTGTAAGCCATAATCATCACAATGATGACATCATCACAATGATGACATCATCACAATGATGACAAATCACGGCCTGAACTATCTTGCTTTGCATGTAATGAGTCTCTCTCATATATTACTTTCACCTTTTAAATTGCATTTGTGAAATAAATTTAATTTTTGCACAATATTCACATTTTTCGCGTTCCACCTGTATGTTTATCCCGAGCATGTTTGATGCTGTTTACTGTTGACTGTCTCACTACCTCTGTTGGTAGTTTGGTCCAATCATCATCCACCCTTTAACTAAAATAATGCTTTCTAAGATTAGTTATGAAGTTGGAGGTCATGTCCCCGTGTTCTTCATTTTGGTTTCATATTTAAAAAAAACGCCTTCCTGAACCTCATTCACCCCCTCATTTCGTGGTTTCAATCATGTCTCCCCTTTCCCTTCTTTCCTCCAGACTGTACATATTAAGTTCCTAAAGTCGCTCGATATGTTTTATCCCCCAAACCTTTCACCATTTTCGCTACCCGTCTCTGAACTCGTTCTATCCTATCAATATCTTTTTGTAACTGAGGTTTCCAGTAGAGTTGAGTGAACCCAAACTGTAAAGTTCGGGTTCGGTACGGACTTTGGGATTTTCCCGAACCCGGACCCGAACCAGAATAATTGGTGAAAGTTCGGGTCCGGGTTCGGAGTTCGGGTAAAAAAAATGCGGGGAGGTCCCCCCAAATTCAATAACCAGACCCTTTAGGTCTGGTGTGGATTTTAAGGGGAACTCCACCCTAAATTAAAAAAAAGGCGTGGCGTTCCCCCTAAAATCCACACCAGACCCCTTACCTGAGCACGTTGACTTGGCCGGCCGCAGAAAAGAGGGGGGGACAGAGTGCGGCCCCCCCTCTCCTGAACTGCACCAGGCCACATGTCCTCAACCTTGGGAGGGTGCTTTGGGGTGCCCCCCAAAGCACCTTGTCCCCATGTTGATGGGGACAAGGGTCTCATCCCAACAACCCTTGGCTGGTGGTTGTGGGAGTATGCGGGCAGGGGGCTTATCAGAATATGGAAGACCCATTTAACAAAGGGGACCCCCAGATCCTGGCCCCCCTGTGTGAAATGGTAATTGAGTACACTGTACCCCTACCATTTCACGAAAGGAAGTATAAATAATAGTTGTCTGAAAAAAAACCACACACACCGTAGATTCATCCATTCAGAGCACAGCTCTGTGAATGACGCACCGGAGCTTTGATGTTTCTTTTATAGGGGAGGCGGGCCACGCGTCACATGACCCTGTCCCCCTCTGATGCACACCGTGCTACATCACTGGGACAGCCCTATTCCTAAGGAATAAGGCTGTCCCAGTGACGTAGCACAATGTACGTCAGAGGGGGACGGGGTCACGTGACGCGTGGCCCGCCTCCCCTATAAAAGAAACGTCAAAGCTCCGGTGCGTCATTCACAGAGCTGTGCTCTGAATGGATAGATCTTCTCATCGCTGGACCAACCGACCGTCGCTGGAGAGATCACCCATCGCTGGACCGATCACCCGGCTCTGGATATAAGACAACATTGGAGCAGGGAGCAGCATCGATCGTCTATTTTCACCGCTGGATTTTTATTTGGTTTAATTAATAAAATATTTTGTTCTATGGTGTGTGTGTTTTTTTTTTCAGACAACTACTATTTACACTTCCTTCGTGAAATGGTAGGGGTACAGTGTACCCCATTACCATTTCACACAGGAGGGGCAGGATCTGGGGTCCCCTTTGTTAAAGGGGTCTTCCAGATTCTGATAAGCCCCCCGCCCGCATACCCCCACAACCACCGGGCAAGGGTTGTGGGGATGAGACCCTTGTCCCCATCAACATGGGGACAAGGTGCTTTGGGGGGTCAACGTGCTCGGATAAGGAGTCTGGTGTGGATTTTAGGGGGAACTCCACGCTATTTTTTTTAAATTTTGGGTGGAGTTCCCCTTAAAATCCACACCAGACCTGAAGGGTCTGGTTATGGATATTTGGGGGAACCCAACATCATTTTTTTTTAATTGACGGCGGGGTTCCCCTTAATATCCATACCAGACCTAAAGGGCCTGGTAACTGAATTTGGGGGGACCTCCACGCATTTATTTATTTATTTATTTTAAAAGTCCGTGTCCCATTGACTTCAATGGGGTTCGAAGTTCGGGTTGAACCCGAATATCCAGGTGTCCGCTCAACTCTAGTCTCCAGAACTGCACACGGTATTCTAAATGAGGTCTCACTAAAGATCTATATAGAGGAATCAGGACCTCCTTCTTCCTGCTGGTGACCCCTCTAGTGAAATAAAGATCTATATAGAGGAATCAGGACCTCCTTCCTCCTGCTGGTGACCCCTCTAGTGATATAAAGATCTATATAGAGGAATCAGGACCTCCTTCCTCCTGCTGGTGACCCCTCTAGTGATATAAAGATCTATATAGAGGAATCAGGACCCCCTTCCTCCTGCTGGTGACCCCTCTAGTGATATAAAGATCTATATAGAGTAATCAGGATCTCCTTCCTCCTCCCGGTCTAGTGATGCATCCTAGAATTTGCTTTTGCCCCTCCCTGGTCACACCTATTGATCATTTAGCAATTATCTGAAATAAGCCCCCCAAATCTTTTTCTTCTGTAGTGCTAGCTAGCAGTGTACCCTCAATGTTGAACTCTCTAAGGGGATTATTTTCCAAAGGTACAGGTGAAACTGAAAAAATTAGAATATTGTGCAAAAGTTCATTTCTTTCACTAATGCAACTTAAAAGGTAAAACTAATATATGAGAGAGACTCATTACATGCAAAGCAAGATAGTTCAAGCCGTGATTTGTCATCATTGTCATGAAAACCCCAAATCCACAATCTCAGAAAATGAGAATATTACATGCAATCAATGAAACTAGAATTGTACATAGAACAATATGGGACCTGTGAACAGTAGAAGCATGCATATGTACTTAGTACTTGATTTGGGCCCCTCAATGTTGTGTGGCATGGAAAGATCAGCACTGTTGAGGTGTTATGGAAGAGCAGGATGCTTCAATAGCCCCCTTCTGCTCTTCTGCATTGTTGGATCTCATGTCTCTCATCTTTCTCTTGGCAATGCCCCATAGATTATCTATCATAGATTCTCTATGGGGTTCAGGTCAGGCGAGCTTGCTGGCCAATTAAGCACAGTAATCCCACAGTCATGTGACCAGGTTTTGGTGCTTTTGGCAGAGTGGGGGAGGTGCCAAGTACTGCTGGAAAATGAAATCAGCATCCCCATAGAGCTCGTCTGCGGCAAAAGCATGAAGTGCTCCAAAATCTCCTGGTAGACGGCTGCGGTGACTTAATGAATCACAGAGGACCAACACCAGCAGATAACACGGCTCCCCAAATCATCACAGACTGTGGGAACTTCACACTGGACTTCAAGCATCTTGCAGTGTGTGCCTCTCCATTCTTCCTCCATACTCCGGCTCCTTAGTGTCCGCCATTCCTCCTCCATACTCCGGCTCCTTGGTTTCCTCCATTCTTCCTCCATACTCCGGCGCCTTGGTTTCCTCCATTCTTCCTCCATACTCTGGCTCCTTGGTTTCCTCCATTCTTCCTCCATACTCTGGCTCCTTGGTTTCCTCCATTCTTCCTCCATACTCTGGCTCCTTGGTTTCCTCCATTCTTCCTCCATACTGCGGCTCCTTTGTTTCCAAATGAGTTGCAAAATTTGCTCTTATCAGAAAAGAGGACTTTGAAGCACTGAGCACCAGACCAGGAGGAATACGACATTTGAAGCCCATGTCCACGATCCGTCTGTGTGTGGTGTGGTGGCTCTTGATGCTCTGACTCCAGCCTCAGTCCACTCCTTGTGAAAGTCCCCAACACTTTTCAATGGCCTTTTCCTGACAACCCTCTCCAGGCTGCGCTCATCCCTGCTGCTTGTGCACCTTTTTCTTCCACACTTTTCCCTTCCACATAACTTTCTATTAATGTGCTTTGATACAGCACTTTGGGAACATCCAACTTCTTCTGCAATTACTTTTTGTGGCTTCCCCTCCTTATGGAGGGGGTCAATGATGGTGTCAGGTCTGCAGTCTTTCCCATGTTTGTGATTCCTACTGAACACGACTGAGAGAAAATTTAAAGGCTCAGGAACCCTTTTGCAGGTGTTATGGCATAAATATCTGATTAGAGGAATCCCTCAAATCCGGACACCTGTTGGAGGTGCCAATCTGAAGTAGGTTCGCTGATCCACATTTGGTGGACATGCCCCACGATCTCTAACTTTTGGAAGGAGGTCTGTGGCACAATCAAACAGATCACAGAAACGTCCCTGGAATGGTCTGCTGCTTGTTGTCTGCTACACTTGTCCTCCTCCTCACTTTCTCGTTACAAAAATTCAACTAAGCACATGCTGAATGTGGCTAAGTCCTTGATTCCCCTCTATTGGAACACCACCAGTGTGCCTTCCACTCAGGAGTGGCTCCGCAGGGTGGCAGAAGTGTGCGAGATGGAGGACACGTTGGCACAGGACGGGGGAACCGCTGAGAAATTCCTTGACACCTGGCGACCATGGTTTGCTTTCAGATTTTCACAAGACTATGAATCTATGATGAAATGATGTTACACAGGAGATGCTATCAAGCTTTTTAGCTCCGAGAACACATTACTGATGCCTACAAACGTGACCAGTTACCAGATGAATCGTACATGCGCAGTACATATCATTACCTTACCCTACCTTCCCCTCACCCCCCTCTCTTTTTCTTATTCTTTTCCACTTCCTTCCTCTGAGACATTTCTTTTTGACATCTTCGGATACTTTTGGCTCCCTGATCAACCTCAGGAAGTATACCTGTGAACTGATACCTCAATGACACGAATATTTAGGTTCCAATCAATGCATTTGATATGACATTCATTTTCGTTGTATTGTTCAATTCACAACTACATTTGCATTCTTATCTGTATTTGTTTCCCATGTCAGTTTATGGAGATTTATATTTGCATCTGTATCAAGCCTGATTTATACACAGTTGCGTCTGTGTTGAGCCTTCATTTATACACGTCTTGTTTCTTTTGACTTTCAATTAATAAAATCTTTGAATGTGAAAAAAAAAAAAAATCTGATTAGAGGGGGACACTTTGAGCCGAGAATATTCCACCTTTTCACAATATTCAAATTTTCTGAGATTGTGAGTTTTTTTTTTTTTAATGAGCTGTAAGCCACAATCATCACAATGATTATTAATAACTATCTTGCTTTGCATGTAATGAGTCTCTCTCATATATTATTTTCACCTTTTAAGTGACATTTAGTGAAATAAATGAACTTTTGCACAATATTAATTTTTTTCTGTTTCACCTGTATAAAATTACTTTCTGCTGGTTTCACTCTTCACCGTCCACCAGACTGAGAGATATGGATTGTGGTTGGATTGACACACCGTATTGTTATGTTGTTTTTCTCCATAAAATTCTGAGGAAATTCACGTCTTGTGGTGAAATCTTCTTCCTGTTTGAGTTCTTTATAAATTTCATTCTTCCCACACCGACCTCACACCTGACTGCAGCGATGTGGCCCCTCCATGTCCTGCTCCTGTGGCCCCTCCGTGTCTTCCTCCTGTGGCCCCTCCGTGTTCCCCTCCTGTGGCCCCTTCGTGTCCTCCTCTTGTGGGTTCTTCTCTGTCCAGGCACAGGTATGTAAGAACATGATCATAATAAAGAAATGATAAAAATACATTTTAGATAATATTTTACTATAAATAATAATAAAAAAAATTCTGTATAGTAATTTCATAATACTGAATTTAAGAAATGCAAAAAACTCCTTTATCTCATCTGTAGATAAGTTGTCCATGCTTTGTATCAGGAATGTAATGTGTCGATATAAAGAGGACATATTATAGAATAAAATGTGTACTTTGTATCTCCAGTCACTCCTTCCATGAAAACTAACATTGGCCAAAACCAGATAAATCTCTGATTGGTGAATGGAGGAGGGGGGGAGGTGACAATGTTATACACAGATGGACAGTTGTATCCCCTCCTGCAGGGTGCCACTCATGTCTTTAGTAGGAAAGATATTACATTTGGCACTCTACCATCCCCCGCCTATTCTGAGGATAGGACTAACAAACCTTCCTTTACATGGCTCCCCATTCATGGGGCTTTTAGATGGGACTTCACCCCATGCAGATATTACACGTTACATAAGACAAGAAAACATATGAAGTCTGGAGGTACAAAAGAGATTTTCCCATTCCAGCAATTTGGGAATTGTAGAAGGAAAATGTTTTTATTGGATCCCATGTAGGCAATGTGGGATGTAATATGTTGGGGGGGGGGGCTGGGCCCCCCATGAGGATACTGTGACAGACCTAACCGAGATAGGGGCTTCTGGAGAGGACTGGGGGTCTCCTACCCACTGACTATGACCTCGGAGAGAGCAGATCATTCTCCAATGATGGACCACCACTTATTGGACACTGAGAATGTGGTTTGGATTACTGCAGATGGGACAGAAATATTTCTCCACAATATCTCCCAGAATATATATAAAGACTGTTCCTGGTTTGTTTGATTCTTTTTTTTTTTATAAATCTCTTTATTACATTTTTCTCCTTTCTCATATCCAAGTATACATCTCACATCTTACATTTATCAACTTATTCCAAATTGTTATAAAATCATATTAGTAAAAATCATTTCATCACAATTAACATAAATGACATTTATACATTTAACCCTTTCTTCCATTGGTGTAGTTCCATCCCACTTCCATACCCCCTCCCCCGAAGCCATCATCACCTTCTCTATCCAGTTTGAACATATTTTTCCATATTTCTCCTCATTTCCTCTCTTACAATATGTCTCCTTGTACAGTGACAGGTTGTTCTTTACCAGATTGTTCCATTGTACCAATGAGGGGGCTTCCACCCTCTTCCAATTTAACACTAGTGCCTTTCTTGCATAGAAGAGTAACAGGCCCACCTGTGTTCTTCTTTCTATAGGGGCCATGTTTTCCTCTACTAGTCCCAGTAGGCAGATCTCTGCCCCTCGGTCAGGCTGAACTGACGTCACTTTATCAGTTTCTCTCAGAACCTCTCTCCATAATAACATTATCTTCGGACAGGACCAGAATATATGGATAAAGTTCCCTGGGGTACCGGCACATCTCCAACAGTTTTGAGAATGTGATGGGAATATTTATACGGTGTATAATAACTCCTGTGTGTTATTTTATATTGGATTAATTTGTCCCGACGTGAGAATAATATCTGGAATGGAAATTTATATATCTCCCCCCAATTTCCTGCTGATAATTTTGGGACATTTCTTATCCAGCACTCACATAGTTTATTCATGTCCGCGGACCGTTTTCATCGGACATGTCTCCTCGGGATTTTCGTCCAGCAGTGTGTACACACCATCGGATCAAAATCCCCGACGGCAGACAGCGCGGTGACGTGTCGGTGACGTTGACGCCGCCACATCACCGAACCAGGAAGTGAAAAACGTTCACGCATGCGTCGAATGCATTCGACGCATGTGCGGGCAGATACAGTATGTCCGCTGGTTAGTGTACTAACCAGCGGACATATCTGACAGACATGTCTCCGGCGGACAAATTTTAAAGGATGCTTTAAAATTTGTCCGCCGGACAAACATGTTCGCTAGCCCATACACACGATCGGATTTGTCTGCTGAAGCGGCCCATCGGACCAGTTTCAGCGGACAAATTTGATCGTGTGTACGCGGTCTGACAGTTCTGTCTTTATTAGATAAGTATATAACATTGAGATCATCCCTTTCCCCTTCTCTTTCTCATCATTTGTTCTAAACCTGTTTCTATTAGGCCGCATACACACCATCGGTTCAAACCGATGAGAATGGTCCGACGGACCGTTTTCATCGGTTCACCGCTGAAGTGACCTGATGGTCTGATTACACACCATCAGTCCAAAATCCGATCGGGTCAGAACGCGGTGACGTAGAACACAACGACGTGCTGAAAAAACTAAGTTCAATGCTTCCAAGCATGCATCGACTTGATTCTGAGCATGCGCGGGTATTTGGACCGATGCTTTTGCATACCAATCATCAGTTTGGACTGATGGTCAGGCGTCCATCGGTCAGATTTTAAAACAAGTTCTAAAACTTTGGTCCGACGGACGACGGACCGATGGGCCGTACACACGATCGGTTTGGACCGATGAAACTGGACTTAAGTCCATTCTCATCGGTTTGAACCGATCGTGTGTACGCGGCCTTAACTGTAGAATACCTTCTGGGAGCTGAGCTGACAGGGCGTGTACCAACTGCATATGTCTAAAAAAATTATTCCCCCGCACATTCCATTTTTGTCTCATGTCTACAAATGAGGATATTTTTCCCTCATGTATTACTTTTTTAACTATGGCCCAGATTCAGAGAGAATTAGATTCTCGTAGCGTATTAGAAATACCCTACGCCGCCGTTTTTTACCTGGCTCTACGTGGAATCCAGGTAGATTTTGTCCAGTAAACGACGGCGGCGTAGTGTATTTCTCCCGTCGCAATCCATCTACGCGAGTAGGGGGCGTGAAGCATTTAAAATAGGCGCGTTCCCGCGGCGATCGAACTGCGCATGCTCCGTTCGCAAATTTCCCGCCGTGCATTGCGCAAAATCACGTCGTTACGTCGTAGTAGCGTCGTTTACGTACATTCCTATTCCCGAACGAGTTACGTTAAAAAAAAAAAAATAATTTCAAATCGACGCGGGAACGACGGCCATACTTTACATGGGTTACGCACTGTTAGACCAGCAAAAAGCTCCTCTAACATTACGTAGCCAAAAAATGACGTAGGCGATTGCGAGGGACACTCGTACCTTCGTGGATCGCCGTAAAAACTAATTTGCATTTCCCGACGCATGAAAACGACGCGAACTCCTCCCAGCGGCCGCAAAAATATCGCAGCGTAGATCCGAAGGCTTACGAAGACGTAAGCCTCTCGGATCGAAGCCCGAAGCCGCCGTATCATGGTTTGAGGATTCAAACTAGTGATACGGCGCGCGAAATTTGAAATGACTCCTGTCTAACACCAGTTACACAGGCGTAATTGTTTTGTGAATCTGGGCCTATGTTTTTAACTTCAAATGTTGTCCATGCTCTAGGATCCTGAATGGAGGCTAAATGTGTAAGTTCAGGATTTCTCCATAGTGATGTATTTAGAGATATATCTGTTTTTAAATTACTCTCCCCTGTCATTAGAGATGTCCCGAACTGTTCGCCAGCGAATAGTTCCCGGCGAACAGCGCTTGTTCGCGTTCGCCGGCGGGGGAACCTATGCGATGTTCGATCCGCCCCCCATTCGTCATCAGTGAGCAAACTTTGACCCTGTACCTCACAGTCAGCAGACACATTCCAGCCAATCAGCAGTATACCCTCTCTCCCTGACCCTCCCACCTCCTGGACAGCATCCATTTTAGATTCATTCGGAAGCTTCAGTCTTAGTGAGAGGAGGGACAGTGTAGCTGCTGCTGATTTAATAGGGAAATCTATAGCTAGGCCAGTGTACTCAGTGTCCACTCCAGTCCTGAAAGACTCGTCTGATCTCTGCTGTAACCACAGCGTCCTAATAGCACCCCAAACAGTCCTTTTAAGGGCTATTCCATCAGTCTGCTTTTTCCCCTCTGTAATCGAATTGCAGTTGCCTGCCAGCGTGTGTGTCAGGCTCACAGCCAGAACGGGTGCAAGGATTCTTGCCAACCAAGGCAAAGGTGCATTTTGCCCCCCCCTGGCGCACATGCACACACCATACATTATTTCTGTGCTCCATTAACCAATTAAGACCCGGAAAAAAATGCTGCTAAAGGACTTTGCCCCTTTTTGCGATTCGGCACTGCGTCGCTTTAACTGACAATTGCGCAGTCGTGCGACGTGGCTCTCAAACAAAATTGGCGTCCTTTTCCCCACAAATAGAGCTTTCTTTTGGTGGTATTTGATCACCTCTGCGGTTTTTATTTTTTGCGCTATAAACAAAAATAGAGCAACAATTTTGAAAAAAATGCAATATTTTTTACTTTTTGCTGTAATAAATATCCCCCAAAAAAGATATATATTTTTTTCCTCAGTTTAGGCCGATACGTATTCTTCTACCTATTTTTGGCAACAAAAATCGCAATAAGCATTTATTGTTTTTTTTGCGCAAAATTTATAGCGTTTACAAAATAGGGGATAGTTTTATTGCATTTTTATTACAATTTTTCTTTTTACTACTAATGGCGGCGATCAGCGATTTTTTTCGTGACTGCGACATTATGGCGGACACTTCAGAAGATTTTGACACATTTTTGGGACAATTGTCATTTTCACAGCAAAAAATGCATTTAAATTGCATTGTTTATTGTGAAAATGACAATTGCAGTTCAGGAGTTAACCACAAGGGGGCGCTGTATGGGTTATGTGTTCAATAAATGTGTGTTTACAACTGTAGGTGTGACGTCATCGATTTCGATCCCCTGTATAAGGGATCACGCGATCGATGACGCCGCCACAGTGATGGACGGGGAAGCTGTGTTTACACATGGCTCTCCCCGTTCTTCAGCTCCGGGGACCGATCGGCGCACTCCAGCGGCGATCGGGTCCACGAGTCCCGCGGTCCCGGAGCTTCGGACCGGGTCACTGGAGCGCGCCGCGGGCGCACACCCGTGACCCACAACTGGGTACTAGTACAGGACGTACCTGTACGTACATGTGCCCAGCCGTGCCATTCTGCCGACGTATGTGTGCAGGAGGCGGTCCTTAAGTGGTTAATCTTTAATGGTTATGATGCTTAAAGTGATCGTTTAACTTATTCATCTTTTACAGAGAAAGATCGCATAGAGGGCGTTATTCTGCATTGCGCTGTATAATGTACTATTGCTGGGATTTGTAGTCCTCTATGGCTGCTGGTATTCTCCATTGCACTGTATAATGATTATACTGCGCAATGCAGATTACCACTGACCAGTTATAGAGGAACTACATAATATATAAAATGCAAAGCAGAATACCAGCAGATACAGAGGACTACAAATCCCAGCAAAAATACATTATACAGTGCAATGGAGAATACCAGCAGCTATAGAGGAACAACAAATCCCAGCAGTAATACATTATATAAAACGCAATGAGGACTCTGCGACAACTACGTGATTTTCCATGGGAGTTTTGTCATGGTTCCCCCTCCGGCATGCCACAGTCCAGGTGTTGGTCCCCTTGAAACAACTTTTCCATCACTATTGTGGCCAGAAAGAGTCCCTGTGAGTTTTAAAATTCTCCTGCCCATTGAAGTCTATGGCGGTTTGCCCGGTTCGCCCGTTCGCGAACATTTGCGGAAATTTGCGTTAGCCATTCGCGAGCGGAAAATGTTATGTTTGCGTCATCACTGTTATCATTGACGGGGTTAGATCTCGCCTATATTCCTGTATCACTGGATCTAAATTCAACATGTTATACTCCACAGCCTGGCGTGATATTATTATGCCCAGATATGTATATCCTGTTACCCATTCTAATGGTAGATTTGGGGTCGCTGTATCCTGCGCTCCTTGATCAAGAGCAAATAACAGGGATTTACCCAAATTCACTTTAAATCCTGTAACTAATGAAAAAGCATTCAGTAACTCTAAAGCTCCCTTCAATGATGAACATGAATCCTTCAAAAACAGCAGCATATCATCGGCATACAGGGCCACCCTCTCATCCAGCCCCCCTATTCAGAGTCCCTGGACCTCTTGCGAGGTCCTCAGAGCTTCTCCCACTGACTCTATTGCTATCACAAAGAGTGCCGGAGAGAGAGGGCAGCCCTGTCTTGTGCCCCTATACAACTTAACCATTTCAATACCGGCCCATTGTCATTTGACATCCACAGATAGGATCTCCCATCCTGGGTGGACATCAAATGATGTCCTAGGCTTTGCGGGTGGATATCTGAATGATGCCTGCAGCCAGAGGCATCATCCAGATATCCTCTTCTTCAGCCGGCGATTCTGCACAATCTAAGAATGATCATAGCGGCGGTTTCGCCGCTTGATCGTTCTTACAGGCCGCGGGAGTGGACATCCCCCTCCCACCGCCATTTGGTGCTTCTCCGGGCTCTCCCGTGCCTTCGGGGGCCCGGAGAACGAATTGTCTGGCGTTGGCAGGAAGCATAGAGATGACTGGTGACCAGATCGTCACCAGTCATCTCTATGACCGTCGGAGGACCCGGGCGCGATGTGATGACGTCACGCCCGGGTCCCCGTAAGTAAACAAAGCCGCGATTGCGGCTGTAAGCCACTATTCATGAGATTGTTGAATTGTTTTCACTGATCTCATGGTTTCCAGCCTGGAGGAGAGATGTGGGGTCTTATTAACCCCCCCCCCCCCTGCATCTCTTCATAAAGAGGACCTGTCACACACATTCCTATTACAAGGGATGTTTACATTCCTTGTAATAGGAATAAAAGTAAAAAATAAGTAAAAAAATAAATAAAAGATAAAAAAAAAAAATTAAAGCACCCCTGTCCCCGGTAGCTCGCGTGGAGAAGCGAACGCACGCGTAAGTCATATGCCGTTAACGCCGTTTAAACCACATATGTGAGGTATCGCCGCCTGCGTTAGAGTGCCAGCAACAAATCTAGCACTAGACCTCCTCTGTAACTCTAAACTGGTAACCTGTAAAAAAAATGTAAGCGCTGCCTATGGAGATTTTTAAGTACCGAAGTTTGGCGACATTCCATGAGTGTGTGCATATTTAAAGCGTGACATGTTGGGTATCTACTTACTCGGTGTAACATAATCGTTCACATAATACAAAAATATTGGGCCAACTTTAGTGTTTTGTTATTTTTTTAATTCATGAAACATCTTTTTTCCAAAAAAAGGGTGTTTGAAAAAATTATTGCGCAAATACCGTGCAAGACAAAATGTTGCAATGACCGCCGTTTTATTCCCTAGGGTGTCTGCTAAAAAAAACATAAATAATGTTTGAGGGTTCTGCGTAATTTTCTAGCAAAAGAATGATGATTTTTACATGTAGGAGAGAAGTGCCAGAATAGGCCCCCCGGTATGGAGGTGGTATAAAAGCCCGGTATTGAAGTGGTTAAAAAAGGATGACAATTCCCCCCCCCCAGTATAACCGCTGATGTGGGTTTTCTATATATTGTTTGTAGCCATTTGATGAATATTCTTCTAAGTACCTCCCATAGAAAAGGGCATTTGATTGTATTGAAGGCCTTCTCTATGTCTAGGGAGGACACCGTCCTTGTTCCTTCACAGCTATGATGGGCATGTATATTTGTAAATAATCTACGTAGATTAAGGATGCATTCATACCTTCACGTAGGCGTTTTGCGGCGATTTGCGGCGTCAAAAAATAGGCGTTTTGTCCCGCAATTTGCGTCGTTTTTAACCACGTTTTTTTTTACATTGTATTGTCGGCTATGCGAAACGCCGAAGCCGCCCGATACGCGTGTCGAAAAAAGGGTCCGGGACTTGTTTTAATTTCGGGGTTCGGCGTTCTTTCGACGTACGGCGTTCGGAGATGTGAACGATCTCCATAGAGAATAATGTAAATCCGACGGTCCGGCGTATTGTAGCGTTGGGTGTAGGGCGACAAAACGCCTAGGTGTGAATGCAGCCTAACATCCGTCGTTCTCGGTGGCATAAATCCTGTCTGATCTGGATCTCTGGTGGTTTTTAATAATGGCTGTAATCTTGATGTTAATATTTTAGTTAATATTTTGAAATCTATATTCAATAATGCTATTGGCCTTAATGAAGAGCATATTTTTGGATCCTTCCCTTCTTTATATATTGAGGTTATATGTGCCTCATTGAGTCTGGTAGTGTCCCTTTCAGTAGCCCACTTGTAAATACCTCTGCCAATTTTGGAGATAGTAAAGCTTCATATTTTTTATAGAATTCTACAGGGATTCCATCTGGGCCTGGTGCTTTTCCCCTGGGAATGTATTTTTAACCTTAATTATCTCTCCACCAATGCCTCCCTCTCCCTATCCGGCAACCCGGTCCAATGGAAGCCGGAGGGGAGAGAAGAGGCGTACAACCTACTATAGTATTCACTAAAGGCCTTCAAAATCTCATCAGGTTCCTTTACCCTCGTTCCTTCTGGCGTTTCTATTTCTGCTATAGTTGTGACTTGATATTCTTGTTGTGCCAATCTCGCCAAAAACCTCCCACTTTTATCCCTTTGCTTGAAGATTTTTTGTCTCTTTCTATATAATTCCATCCTTGTTATTTCCTCCATGTAGTTGTAATTAGACATGTGCACAGAAAAATTTTTCGTTTTTTTTTGTTCCGTTTCGTATGGTCCCGTCTGTTCGTTTCCGTTCGTTTTTCGTAAGACGCCCGTTTTCCCGTTCGTTCCCGTTCGTTTGTCGTACGACGCGATTTTTTCGTATTCCGATCGTTTCGTATTTCCGTTACCGTTTTATTTTCGTACATGCGGGATGATTCGTTATTCTGTTTAATTCATGTTCGTTTCTTGTTAGACAATAATTATCGTGAATTTTCGTCAATTTGCATTCTGTGTATCTTGAATGCTTTTCTTTTGTTAGTGTCAGTTGTATGTTCATTGTTCAATGACATCTATAACAAAAGAATTTCATTATGTATATTGAATGAATTCCTTTTTCTGTTATAGGTGCCATATCAACATACGAAAATAACAAAAGAAACAGGTTCAAATGCAAATCTTTTGTTTATGTTTTTTTTGAATGGCCAGAGAGTTAGGCTGGCCATACATGATACAATTTTCTGTGCAATTTTCTTTAGATTTACCTTCAACTATGTAGTGCAAGGGCCTGCCTGATTGCATACAATTGAAAGTGTTGTTTAGTTTGACCTCATATATGGTTTTTGGTAAATCTAAAAGAAAATTGTACAAGAAAATTGAACAAGAAAATTGAACATGTATGGCCAGCCTCAGTGACTGAAAGCAGCTTCTCTTTTGTGCAGAATAGTGAGTACACGTGTACAGTAAAGCCTAATAAACTTTTCTGTGGATTTTCATCTGAAGGGAGATCAGTTGGCCAGACTTTTGAACCCAAAAATGGTTTTCTGATGCAGTTTAAAAACGAACGAATTTTCTGAGAACGATCGGAAAACGATCGTTTTTATGTGTGTTGTTAAAATAGTCTGACCAAGTGTATGGGGCTTAACAATACTATTGTTAAGCCCCATACACTTGGTCAGACTATTTTAACAACACACATAAAAACGATCGTTTTCCGATCGTTCTCAGAAAATTCGTTCGTTTTTAAACTGCATCAGAAAACCATTTTTGGGTTCAGAAATCTGGCCAACTGATCTCCCTTCAGATGAAAATCCACAGAAAAGTTTATTAGGCTTTACTATACAAGTGTACTCACTACTCTGCACAAAAGAGAAGCTGCTTTCAGTCACTGAGGCTGGCCATTAGGCATGTGCATTTCGTTTCGTTCCGAATCGAAATTCGGACGAATTTTCCATTATTCGGACATTCGGATGCATACGAATTCCCGAATTGCTATATTAGCGAAAAATTTCGACCGTTTTCGGAATTCGTTCATTTTCGACCGAATTTCGAAAAAAAAAAAAATGGTCGAAATCGAATTTTTTTTTTCGAATTCCGAATCGAATACCCGCGGACTAAATTCGATCGGAATTCGAAAAAAAAAAAAAAAAAATATTTTCGAATTTTATTCGAAAAAAAAAAATTCGAAAAGAGACTATTTGTTTTCTAATCTGGTTGAAATATTTTCGATTTCGACCGTTTTTTTTTCGAAATTCGGTCGAAAACGAACGAATTCGAAAAACGGTCGAAATATTTTCGATTTCGACCGTATTTTTCGAAATTCGGTCGAAAACGAATGAATTCCGAAAACGAATTCAACACATGTAACGAACCTAACTTAACGAAATTTATTAAATGACGAATTGAAACGAAACGAAACGAAACGAATTTTTCACTTTTGCACATGCCTACTGGCCATACATGTTCAATTTTCTTGTACAATTTTCTTTTAGATTTACCAAAAACCATATATGAGGTCAAACTAAACAACACTTTTAATTGTATGCAATCAGGCAGGCCCTTGCACTACATAGTTGAAGGTAAATCTAAAGAAAATTGCACAGAAAATCATGTATGGCCAGCCTAACTCTCTGGCCATTAAAAAACCCATAAACAAAAGATTTGCATTTGAACCTGTTTCTTTTGTTATTTTCGTATGTTGATATGACACCTATAACAAAAAAATTGCATTCAGTATTTTGAATACACAGAAAAAAGAAAAAAGAATTCATTCAATATACATAATGAAATTCTTTTGTTATAGATGTCATTGAACAATGAACATACAACTGAAAACGAACACAAAACAGATTCAAACAAAATACACAATGCAAACCTCTTGATACAGATTTAATTTTCGTTATTTTGCCATTTTCGTTTTGTCGTTTTTTCCCGTCGGATCGTTCGTTCGTATTTGCGGTCGTTCGTTATGCGGCTCATCCGTTATCCCGTCGTTTTCGTATTTTGGTGCTTTACCGTTTTTCGTATGTACACATTATCCCGCGGGTACGAAAATGAACATTTTCGTACGAAAATAACATTCGTACGAACGGGAATGCACATATCTAGTTGTAATTCCCTTTGTGCGGCCATCGTTATATCGCAATTAAAATGACTTGGGTCCTGACTGTATTTTTCCTTACAGTGTTCTACCTGTATTTGTAACTCCTGGACCTTAACCTTCTGTTTTTAATTTACTGCTGCAATATTTTAAATGTAATGTCCTCGTAGATATGCCTTCAAAGCGTCCCAGACCATATCCACCGAGGACGATTCCTCATTATTTTCCCCATATTCATTTATTATAGTTGTCATCTTTTCTGCTATCTCTGGGTACAACATCCATAGTGGAGGTAACCTCCACAGTGCTGCGTTTCTGGGAGTGGGAATCAACGGTGGATCCAGGGGGGGGGCAACAGGGAAATTCCCCCCCCCCGGGGCAATTATGTCACATTGGCTTTAAAAATGTTTTTATTTTTTTATTTTTTTTACCATTTTTTTTAAACTGCTTTGCGGTGCCTGCCGCCAGGCCCGGACTGGCCATAGGGCAAACCTAGCAAATGCCTGTGGGCCGCAGGCCGGCTTCGGCCCGCGGGCCGATTGTGGCCCGCGAACGGCCCTCGGCGGCCAGCGGGCCGTATGTCACGTCTCCCCAGGGGTGTACATCACCTACACAGCGCCAGATAGAGAGAGATCAGCTGGGGTATCATAGCCAGCTCTGACACTTCTCCCCTCCCCTTGCTGCCCCCACGGCCAGTTAGAGGAGAGGAGCTGCTTCTACTCCTCCCCCTCCTCTCTTCTTCCCCTCCATGTCTGCCCCAGCAATCAGAAAGGAAAGATGGAAAGGAAAGGAAAGATGGAGTCTGATATCCATCCATCCAGTCAGTCCTCCTGCCTCTGAGTGAGTACTGAGAGTACTGTAGACTGATGTATGGGGTGCCCTTCATTCCCTTCTCTCTCGCTCTCTCTTCACCTTTTTTTCTTTCTCTCTCTCTCTCTCTTTTTTTTTTTTCGTTTGCACCCCCCCACCAGCTGCCACTGTAGATAGATAGATAATAATCTATCTAGCTATCTATCTACAGTGGCGGCTGGTGCTCAAAATTTTTGGTGGGCGCAAATGAAAAAAAAAAAAAAGCAATTGCAGCCTTACTGTGCCCATCAAACACAGCCACTGGGTCCATCAATTGTCACCACTGTGCAATGCCATCAAACGCAGCCACTGTGCCATCAAACGCAGCCACTGTGCCATCAATTGTCACCACTGTGCCATGCCATCAAACACAGCCACTGTGCCATCAATTGTCACCACTGTGCCATGCCATCAATTGTCACCACTGTGCCATGCCATCAAACACAGCCACTGTGCCATGCCAATAAACACAACCACTGTGCCATCAATTGTCACCTCTGTGCCATGCCATCAAACTCAGCCACTGTGCCATCAATTGTCACCACTGTGTCATGCCATCAAACACAGCCACTGTGCCATGGCATCAAACAGCCACTGTGCCATCAAGTGTCACCACTGTGCCAATTGATGCCCCTGTGCCCTTTAATTGTCGCCACTGTGCCCATCGTCGCAGCTGAGCCAGAGGGGGCGGCGCTCCGGCACCCTCTATAGACGCACCACCACTGTCTATCTATATCTATCTATCTATCTATTTATCTTTATCTATCTTCCTTCCTTCTCTTCTTTCTTTCTATCTTTATCTATTTTTCTTTATCTATCTTCCTTCCCTTCTTTATCTATATCTCTATCTTCCCTTCTTTCTTTATCTATATTTCTTTCTTTATCTATCTTCCTTCCTTCCCTTCTTGCTTTCTATCTTTATCTATCTTTCTTGTTTATCTATCTATCTATCTATCTTCCCTTCTTTCTTTATCTATATTTCTTTCTTTATCTATCTTCCTTCCTTCCACCCGTGACCCACAACTGGGTACTAGTACAGGACGTACCTGTACATGTGCCCAGCCGTGCCATTCTGCCGACGTATGTGTGCAGGAGGCGGTCCTTAAGTGGTTAATCTTTAATGGTTATGATGCTTAAAGTGATAGTTTAACTTATTCATCTTTTACAGAGAAAGATCGCATAGAGGGCGTTATTCTGCATTGCGCTGTATAATGTACTATTGCTGGGATTTGTAGTCCTCTATGGCTGCTGGTTGTTTCTCCATTGCACTGTATAATGATTATTACTGCGCAATGCAGATTACCACTGACCAGTTATAGAGGAACTACATAATATATAAAATGAAAGCAGATTCCAGCAGATACAGAGGACTACAAATCCCAGCAAAAATACATTATACAGTGCAATGGAGAATACAGCAGCTATAGAGGGAACAACAAATCCCAGCAATAATACATTATATAAAACGCAATGCAGAATACCATCAGTTACAGAGGACTCTGCGACAACATACTGTGATTTTCCATGGAGTTTTGCCATGGATCCCCCTCCATGCCACAGTCCAGGTGTTGGTACCCTTGAAACAACTTTTCCATCACAATTTGTGGCCAGAAAGAGTCCCTGTGAGTTTTAAAATTCGCCTGCCTATTGAAGTCTATGGCGGTTCGCCCCGTTAGCTTGTTCTCGAACATTTGCGGAAATTTGCGTTAGCCATTCGCGAACGGAAAATGTTATGTTTGCGTCATCACTAATTGCCATACCGACTTTCAATGCTTTTCCTGTTTCCGGAGAACGAATCGTCTGGCGTCGGCAAGGAAGCATAGAGATGACTGGTGACCAGATCGTCACCAGTCATCTCTATGACTGTCGGAGGACCCCCTTGGGCGCGATGTGATGACGTCACGCCCGGGTCCCCGTAAGTAAACAAAGCCTCCGATTGCGGCTGTAAGCCACTATTCATGAGATCGG